>BDUI01001994.1:28085-47929 GCA_002335545.1 Apodemus speciosus
AAGAAAGAAAGAAAGAAAGAAAGAAAGAAAGAAAGAAAGAAAGAAGACTGTAAGAGAGAGATATTGAAGGCTATATCATCAGAAATTTCCTTGAAATCTTACAAAGTGAAAGTTTGAACTCGGCTGGTTTTGTTGCTGGCCATACGGATGGAAGGGGAGCTCAGAAGACGGTCCACCTGGGCTAATGTTCACCTTAGATTGTTTTATGCATTGAGTTGGTATTTGTGTTTGATTTTCATTGAGGAGAACATTTGATTGTCTAATAGTCTGTCAGGGAGAGTTAATAAAGTATGTGGGGAAAATCCAGTATTGTTATTCTGTCTTCTCTCCTCTGCTGGGAACTGTTTTTCCTCAGTTTAGGAACTGTTGGCCCATGGGGGTATAACCTGTTCCTTCCTTTCAAATAGTAGGTGAGTCTGATGGCTTGGCACTGTAAAATATAAAAATACAGTATGTGAACACAGATAATGTATGTGTATGATATCACACAGATGTATGTACACTGTGATACCTGCTTGTGGTCATGTCTCTACACAGTGTGAAAATCTCACCAAATGAATTATGACTCTCTTTTCTAGATGAGATTAAAAGAGAGTTACCCTTTATTATACACTGGTTTAAAGTTTGAATTTTGAGTGACAATGAATTAAGTTTATAATAATAAAAAAGAAACATCTTTTAAAGGAAATTTAAGAAATTAAAATTAAGATCCAACCTAATGATTGTTAGAAAGATGGTCTTCATTGGGACTGTGTAGTTCTTGGAGTCAGCTGCTCTTAGAGGAATGTATGGCTACCTAAGGTTTGTCTTCCTTCACGGATCATGCATGTCTGGTTAGCCAACCTTCTGGAACTTTCCACTTTGCCTGCAAACATTCCCAGTTTAAGGCAATTATTTCAACTGTGTCATGATTTGTGCTCTCCCCTTATGGGAAACCACTTCTTCCTCTTCACATGCTCATACCCACTGTGCAGATTTGCTGCCTCTAATTGTCTGTCCAGTACTGTTTCTCAGATAGACATGGAGGCGCTAATGACTTGGGACTATGAACACGGACAACCCCTGATCCTGTAATGTTGCAGCCATGGCTAGTGTTTTACTCCCCTCTACACTGTCAACTCCTCAATTGGTGAGAACTAATTGAAAGTGCTCTTTGGTGTCTTTAGGAGTATAAGAATCCCATGTCCCTAACAGGCAGTGCACAGGGATGAGATTCTAGGCATCCCTTGAGGTTAGTTCGTCTCATCCAGTATTGGCATCTGCTGCAGAGCCTCTGATACCTTTGGAGCTGGGCTGTTGAGTCCCACAACACAAAACAAATAGGGATGTCATTTTCTTCATTCGCAAGATGGAAAAATTGTGCAGCAGGATTTTCTCTTGTGTGGCCTTTTGTAATTTCTCACCACCAWGCTTGCTACTGGATATGCGCTTCTGAGTGTTGACCACATGGCCAAGTAATGTGCAAGTAGCAAAGGACTATTATTGGAGAAAATCATAAGCAGCTGATGATGTTTATTTTAGTGTTTTGGTCTGAGCCCTGGCCTCAACACACACATACATACACACACACACACACACACACACACACACACACACACACACACACACACACACACACAAATACTCACACCACCAGTGTGGTTGGAGTAGTTTTATATTGTGATCAAGAAAAAGTCGTGTTTTGTGTCCTCAGTCCATTCTGAGTTTGGAGGATCTGGGCACCTCACCCATCTGGCCTACTCTAGTACTTAGAACTGCCAAAAACAAAAAAGTATTAACTACCTCTAGAGCAGGCCTCTGGGGCTGTTTTCATTTTAGGTGAAAGCAATCCACAGAGCGAGTTTATCTATGGGTGATCTCTCTCTTTAACTGCCGCCAATCAAGTAGACTAGTGGGAACCTGTCTGCAGGCTCAGCCAAGACAAAGGTCAGCAAAACAGACAGGCCACCACCCAGAACAGAAACTTTCCACACGCAACCTCAGGTGGAGACCTTTGAAATGGGAAATGATCGCTTCCCGGTCTTTTGGCTAAGACCAAGTGTGAAGTGGGAAATTTGGAGGGGGATTCCCCATGCTTCCAGAGGAGGGCCCTGGCAGCTTAGGGTACCTTCGGGACAGAGACTAAYGTGTGACAAGCTTAGTGGCATGCATGGGAGACCATGTGTAGACTCTGGTGAGATATCATTAAAGACATAGGTAGGAATCGGTTTCATTGCACAGTAATAAATAAACGTGCACATAGCCAAAGGGTTACGGCAGCGGCACAGGGAATGTGTCTCTGTCATTCAATCTTCTGCACTGTTGCTCTGTCTCCTGCTTCTAGGTCAGCTGTTCTCAACCTTCCTAACGCTGTGACCCTTTAATACAATCCTCATGTTGTGGTAACCCCCAACTATAGAATTATTTTTATTGCTACTTCATAACTGTAATTTTGCTACTGTTAAGAATCATAATGTAAATATTTTTTTGGAGATAGAGGGTTGACAAAGGGGTCACGGCCCACAGTTTGAGAACAGCTGCTTAAGAGTCGTAAAGTCTTTGCCTCTCTCTCTCTCTCTCTCTCTCTCTCTCTCTCTCTCTCTCTCTCTCACTCACTTGAGTCATTGTTTGTCACTTAATACATGTCTTCTTGTCCTATGCTGGGCACTGTCCCCCTCCTTGGCAACATCTGAACCACATCCCTAAATAACTTAGCTAATATTCTGAAAAGACAGATTCTTAATTGGTGCTTAGTTTGCCAATGGTGACATCTGAGTCACTTCCCTAAGGACCATAGTTAATAATCTGAAAACAGATTCTGATTGGTATTTCTTCCACATGTATGAGCACTCATCTATGTGTACACACACACAAATACCATGCTCAAAGGACTTAAGGGAAATGTCAATTAYTGCAGAATGTTATTATTTTAATATATCTTTAATTCTTATCTGTTCTCTAGAGTAGTCAGTAAATATAGCACAGGCTTACAAATTACATTGGCTTAAATTTCTACCTGTCTTCTCTGTTTATGTATTTTATTTAACCCGAGAGTTCACAAGGACGTTTAGGAAAGCTCTCCTGCTGCTCTTGCCCCTGGAGTCTGGTGCTCAGCCATCTGTGTAGTTGAACAACACTGCACAAGGGATCCAGACTTCCAGCCTCACAACTGTCACCCGTCAGAGTGGCTGCTGAATGGAGACAACTGTTTTCAGATCCCGTTACAAAGCAGGCGTGGATCRCTATGTAACGTGACGTTTACTGGCTCAGGAAACCAGCTGGTCAAATGTACTTTGGCAAGTTAAGTTGGAAAGAGTTTTAAGAAGGTGCCTTGTGCCCTAGAAAGGAAAGGTGCCCTTGAATCAAACTATAAAGCAGTCTTCAGCTTGCCCAGAGAGGGGTTTTCCTGCCAACATTTTCTGACTATAAGAAAAAATTACTCTGTGTGTGTGTGTGTGTGTGTGTGTGTGTGTGTGTGTGTGTGTGTGTAGTATGTATGTATGTATGTCTCTGTGCGTATGTGTTTCTCTGTGTGCATGACTCTGTGTCTCAGTGTGAGTCTGGTGTCTGTCTGTTTCTGACCCTTCCCGCTCTGTGTGTGTGTCTATCTCTGCGCTCTCTCACTCTCTCTCCCGCTTCCTCTCCCTCTCTTCTCCCTCCCCTCCCTTCCCTCTCTCCCTCCCCTTCTCTCCCTGTGTGTGTGTGTGTGTGTGTGTGTGTGTGTGTGTGTGTGTGTGTGTACAAGTGGTGGCCAGGCCATGGCCCAAGCACACACATGGAGGAGGTCAGAGGAATCTGAAGTGGAAGTCAGTTCTCTCCTTTCACCTTGAAGGTTTGAGGGATCCAACATGTGTCGTGTCATCAGACTTAGCAGTTAAGAGCTACACTCCTTGTTGAGACATCTTGCTTACTTGTTTCTGTCATTTGTAGTAACAATATAATCACCAAATAGAAAATTAAAATATGGGCTGGAGAGATGGCTCAGCGGTTAAGAGCATTGACTGCTCTTCCGAAGATCCTGAGTTCAAATCCCAGCAACCATATGGTGGCTCACAACCATCCATAACGAGATCTGACACCCTCTTCTGGAGTGTCTAAAAACAGCTACAGTGTACTCACATATAATAAATAAATAAATCTTAAAAAGAAAAGAAAATTAAAATATAAAACTTAACAAAGATGTGTGTGCCAGAGGAAGAATTGGAGTAGCATGTAACTCCAGATGCTGAGGAGTCCATTGTAACCCTGCAGCATTCTGCAGTTACGGCGTTGGGCTCAACGTTGCTATGAAGCTATTGCTTTAATCCTTGGTGCTGAGTCCCAGGTGGGAAATACCCTCCTTCAAGAAAAGACAGACAAGCAGGGACCACAAACCAAGCCAGCATCTCACAGTCCCATCCGCCACTGTACGGACAACCTGCCAGGAAATAGAGCTGCTTAAATTCAGGGATGCTCAGGATGGTCCAGGGTGCAGAGAAGCTGGCAGGGAAGCACAGTAGGAGTTGGAAGACTCCGGCCTCGAGCTGTGGTCTGTGACCGTGACCCGGGGAGTGTCCAAAGCAGGCTACTGCTGCATGGCTCCCAAGTTCTTGCAACGTTTCCTGGGCCAGGAATTCCAAGAAATGCATTGCAAGCTAAACTAAGCTGACACAGCACGGAGGCAACAGAGTCTGGAAGTGTGTACACAGCACCATAAAGAATGTGAACAACCCTGTCTTTGTTTTGGGATTAAGCTGACTGCAAAATTTGACTTGGGTGGAATAGCTCCTCTACTTCATTGAAAGCTATCTCAGGGTGTGTTGGGAATGCAACTATGATCTTGTAACAGTTCCCCACATAATTGTTCATTTCAGAACTGAGTGTAGCCTACAGAAAGTAGCTGGCTTTCTAAACAGAGAGGCACCCTCTTAATTAAATTCTGCCTTTCCACGTGTGCCCGACAGTTGTGGCGATTTCTGTATCCAGCTGCCTTTGATATTGTGTAACCTTTTGTGTCCAGCAGCTGGGTCGTATTTGGTAACTAACTACTTGCAGCACATCTGAGGAAGGTCCTCCTGGAGCTCCCATTAATCATCTGCAGGAAAGGATGCTGGGAGGGAATGTTACTGCAGGTCACTTTCCCCTGCTGATTGAAGCCCTCCTCGGGACTTGATCAACTCGGGACTTGATCTTGGTGCCCCGCCCCCACTTGAATCACTCCTGGAAGATGGAGTACATCTGGGTCCTACAAACCTTGTGGACTTTGACCACAGTTTGAATTTGGCTCTGCTACCAACTGGGAACTGTGTGAAGACAAAACACCTTGTCTGTATTTCCCAAAACAGCATACGGCAAGGCATTGCTTACCAGAAAGCAGAGCAAAGTTCTGAGTGTTTATGCCGCTGGCCTGACATTTGCCCAGCCAAGAATACCTGGATTCCCTGCTTCAAACTACAGACTGGACATGGGAAAACAAGTACCCTGAGACCTGTAGGAAGATACTTCATTACCAAGGTTATAGACTGCAAGACTTTTCTTCTAGTACTTTCCATGACTCCCCTAAGCCCCTGAAGAGCAGATTTACTGCCCGAACAGGACCTCATAACAAATGGGCTTAGACTGTTTCTCTAGGACAGCAGTTCTCAACCTGTGGGTCACAGCCTCTTTCACAGAGGTCACGTGTCAGATAGCCTGCATATCAGACATTCACATTACAAAACATAACAGTAGCAAAATTACAGTTATAAAGTGACAATAAAAATAACCTTAGGGTGGGGGGCCCCTCCAGCATGAGGAACTGCATTAAAGGGTCACAGCATTAGGAAAGTTGAGAGCCACTGTTTTAGGATGGTGAAGTCATCAGCAGCATTGGCTTCTTTTATACAACAACAACAGCCCAAGAATGACAGCTGCCCTTTTCACATGGTAGAGTAAGTATGTATTTTAAACTTTGTCATATTTGCACCCTTGAGTGCTTGGGAATAACAGCTTCTATGCCAGTTCTATTACTAAGAAAGCCACATGGCCTGCTCAGGGCCACTGTCTTAACCTTTCTGAAACAGAAGCCCAGGAATCTCGTCTAAGAACAGATTCTTGAATTGTGACTTCTGGACCTGGGCTTCTGAGTGGCCAAGAATGGGCTTGACACCTGTTCTCAGACCCAACTGAAGGGGACAAGAGCTCAGGGTCAAGGTCACAAGACAGTCTCCTGGCTTTTGAGACTTAGTTCAGCTTCCCCTCAAGAGAGAACCAAGATCTGCATCCTGTAAACTTTTCACCTCTTCTCTTCTTGAGAAGTCAGTCCTTTCTCTTCTTGAGGGAGTTTTGAAATGTCCTCTCAAAAATTGTTGTGGACTCTTGGGGCTGAAGAGACATCTCAGTGGTTAAGAGCATTTACTGCTCTTGAAGAGGCTCTGGCTCTGGTTTTCAGCACTCACGTGCTGGCTCAGAACCATCAGTAACACCAGTTCAGGGGATCTGACGCCGTCTTCCAACTTCCGGGTCACCAGGCAGTCAAAACACTCGTACACATAAAATAAAATAAAATAAAATAAAATAAAATAAAATAAAATAAAATAAATCTTAAAAAAAACCAAATCCTGAATAGTTTATTCACCACTCCACCCTTATTAGGGTAGAGTGGGTCACATTTTCAGCTTATGTCAGGATGAGTTGAACATGCGTGCCTATTGACTGAGCTATCAGGAATGAAATGAATGTCTGGATGAGGAATTGGGGGATTTATGCCCTCCCACTGCCAAATGGTGAAACCACTGCCTGCCTTAATTAGATCCATGTGGTAGCTGGCAGAGACCAGATGTTCTGTGCTCTGAGTTCCCATCCCAGGCCTTTTCCCATGCACCAAGGAGCTCCTTTATTCTTTCCAAACAATGGAGCGGTCAGTGGGATACCTAGGGTCTGATCAAATCCTCCAGTCATGACTGGGAAAGGTGAGCAGGGCCAGGCCATGAACTTTGACACCTCCTTTCTTTCCCTTGAAGTAACCCCCCCTACACACACACACACACACACACACACACACACACACACACACACACGACTGCCTTACCCAGCTTGGGTAAAGATGGTGATCCCTGCTGAACCACAACTACTTTTTCATTACCTTCTTATAAAATGTCTTACAGAGAAATGAGATAAGAATTCTATGTTATACCTATCAGTTTTATGACAACCATTGTGGCTTCTTCTTTAGAACTCTTAGAAGTCCTCCAGCCTACCTACATCTTAGGACCAGTGACCCAAAGAGGAACAGTCAATGCAATAAAACTAGTTTGGTAACTGTCTTAGGGTTTTACTGCTATGAACAAACACCATGACCATGACAAGTCTTATAAAGGACAACATTTAATTGGGGCTGGCTTACAGGTTCAGAGGTTCAGCCCATTACCATCAAGGTGAGCCTGGCAGCATCCAGGCAGACAAGGTTCAGGAGGAGCTGAGAGTTCTACATTTTCATCTGAAGGCTGCTAGCAGAATACTGACTTCCAGGCAGCTAGAATGAGAATCTTAAAGTCCACACCCATAGTGTCATTTCTACTCCCACAAAGCCACACCTACTTCARCAGGGCCACACCTTGCCTCCCTGGGCCAGGCATATACAAACCATCACAGTAACCCAAAGGACTACTGGCTTCTAGAGTAAGCTAAAAAAAATGTCTTGTGTGTGTTGGAAAATCTAACTTTGAAGCTAGGCTGTTGCATGATAACACATGTAATTTCAAAATCAGAAATAAGAGGCAGTAAACCATGGAAACAATGAGCCAGCTTCTCACCCTAATACCTTAATATGGGCTCAAGTTGTGCACATGGAGGCTAGAGGGCAATCTCTAACATCCTTCCTAAGGAATGCTACCTACCTCAATATTAAGAACAGGGTCTTCCATTGACTTGAAGCTCATCCATTAAGCTAGGCTGGGTGGCCAGGAAACCTAAGTGCAGGGATTAGGGGTGTATACCTCCACACCCAGCTCTTTTGCTTGGGTTCTGAGGATCAATCTCTGGCTCTCATGCTTGTAAGGAAAGCACTTTACCAAGTCAACCATCTCCCCAGCCCCTTGACAGAAGCAGGCTATTCCACCGAGCACTGATGGGTAACTAAAACTTTCCTCCTGGTACTAGGTGGCAATAGGCAATGCCTGGCTTAGGATCTGGAGGGGATGAAAAGGTCCAGCACTATTGCCCATGCTTACAACATCACATTGTTGGGGTCCTGAGGCCAGAGCCCTCTAAGTCACCATGGGGGATGATAGCTGCCCCAGAGCTGGAGGAGACTTCTGAAATCTAGCTGCCCAGTGTTGTTGAGTACAGGGCCATGGCGCTGCAGGTCTCTCTCTCTCTTTGGGCTTGGTAGTAGGGAGCTGTCTACAAGGCAACATCTGCCTACCTAACGCATTCAGTTTCTCAAGCAGAAGTGGTCTTAGACTGAATGAATTTTGTCTTAGGCATACTCCTTTTTCCTCCTCCCACAGAAACAGAAAAAATTAATGGCTTGAATTTATGATTCTGTTGAAGGGACAATATCAGCATCTCTTGACAGCTGAAATTCCACTGACGCACAGGACCCAAAAGCCTGTTGACTTTATAGGTGGGGCTGCCGATACATCTAGGTTTTATAGGCTTGGCTTGTGCATTGCTGTGTCTCTGGTTGACTGTTACTACAATGGCCTCTCTGAGCCTCAGTATCCTCATCATTCAAACAATAGAGTCTCCTTTCTTTCTGGGATCTGTGATGTTCTATGTGTTTCTGCTTACATGAGATTCTGAGTTGACTGATCTGGAATGCACACTCTTCCCCTTCTAATGAATGACTTTGAGAAAGAGCAGACACAGCCTGTGAGTTAGGCTGGTTGTGCCGACGAGTTTTACTTCAACGTGACACAGCTAGAGTTACTTTAAAAGAGGGAGCCTCAGCTGATAAAATGTCTTTACCAGACTTCCTTGATTGGTGGTTGATGTGGGAGGGCCCAGGTTACTGTGGACAGCATTACTCCTGAGGAGGTGATCCTGGACACTTAAAGAGAGCAGAATGAGCAAGTCAATAAGCTGCCCTCCTCCAGAGCTTCTGCTTCAGTTCCTGCCCTGAGTTCTGTGGTTGATGAGAAAAAACTATAAGTTGAAATGAACCCTTTCTTCTCTAACTTTCTTTTGGTCATGGAGTTTTATCGCACTGGCTTCAGGCAAGTAGAACGGGACTATTGTTTTGTCAACTTGTTCTGGGCCTTGTGTATTCTTTTTTGCTGATCCTAGGTCCAGGACAGTCAATTCAGCTTGTTCATAAGCCAATAGCAGCACAGGTAGAAGGAAGTCTTTGGAAGCCAGAGGAGGAGACTCCCAACAGCAGACATGTAGGATGTGATTAGAGGAGATACCCCAGCCCACCATGTCCATCTTATCCCCCTGGTRTCCTCATCTTTTGCCTTTTTATGGATGGACGTTGGTATAACTATGGGGTAGAGGAGAAGGAGGCCGTCTTGACAGTTTGGGCAAGGTGTCTAATGGAATCTATTTCAGGGACATGGATGTATGGTCTTTTCCTTTTTTCTTTTTCTTTTTCTTTTCTTTTTTTCCCAAATTGATGGTGAGTCCTTTCCTGACAGAGGCAAGTAAAAATACTCCCAGTGCATTCTTCCTCGGCTGCCACTTAGGACTATTTATTGTAATAAATGGATGTGACCAAGAATTTTTTCTCTTTTATTTAAACAACTTCCCATAGTAAAGTGCTCTTTCCAAATCAGATTTCCCGATAAAGAGCTAGGTTGAAATTATTACCAACTTCTGACAGGGGGGTCGGATTYTTTTGAATTATTAAGTGAAGTAAGTAGATGCTTTGGATAGCTGAATTCTAAGGAGATGTTGGATTGGCTCCAGTGGGGTACGAATCAGGGTGAATGTTAATAGGAGGAATGTTTGTAAGACACATCATTTTGACAAAAACTGGATGAAGCATAGAGACGTTCTTGCCCCAGGAAGTTCATGAACTGACCCCGGATGAAACACTCAGCGTGTGTTGTTTCGTTCTGTAATCACAGCAAACACAAAGGCATGAACGTCCTGGAGGAGATGAAGCCACAGCCTTCTGGAGCCTTTCATCAAGACATGGAATCTGTTTCCCAACCCCTTGAGGTTTTCCTAGCAAATAGAATGTGGCAGAAGGGATTCCGTGCAAGCCCCAGGRCCTAAGTTACTAGAGGCCCCAGCTTGGAATGTTGTAGAAGGAAACCAGGGTAGACTCCTGAATGTTGAGAGGAGGCTAGGGAGAGGAAGGTCCAGTCAACCAGCACTCATGCACCAACTACCTGCACAAGGTCATCACAACACCTCCCAGACCCAGACCATCTGGTGGATGCCTCGAATCATGAACTGGAGCAAGAATCAGAGAGTTGCATCTGATAAGGAGAATGATAAACAAGGAAGCAGTGGTTGTTTTAAGCCCCTGAGTTCTGGGATGACATGCTACACAAGTATAGATGCTCCGTATGTGTCTCTACAGAAAGAAGAGCTTAATGTCAGCAAATGTAGTCATCTCTCCCAAGGTTTGAAGAAGCCGTAGGCGGCCATCATGGTTCCAAGTTGATCTTTTTACCTTCCAATTCTGCTCTGCTTATCTTTGTCAAAACTACTTCACTTTAACATAAAACTCCCAAATCGATGGACATGTTCAGATTTTGTTTGAAGGCCTTGTCTCTTATAGATAGCTGAAGGCAAGGAGGTAAAAACATAAGATAGTGTAGGATTTACCTTTCCATCTCTACTAAGATATGTTTCCCAAAGCACTTTGGAGAATGTACCGTGTGCCCTTTGTGGCTGGTGTTTACAGAACTCCAYTGTCTTAAGCATTCTCACATCTCAATGTGCAGGGCTCACCACAGATACAGATTTTGCCATTCCTGACCCCCCAAAATGTGTCTGTTTGAGAAAGAAAAAAGATTTTCCAGAGCCAGCTCCCTGTAAGACCAGTGCTCAGAAGCGTGTGGCTGCAAAGGTGAAGATGAAAGCCTTTCTGACGCGCCATGCTGCCTTCTAGACAGGCGCCTAGGAACCTTCTGGGAAAGACCAGTGTCTCTTAACCTTTGAAGGCTTCATGGTGTGTCATAKACAAACTCTGAACTGTAGCTCCTCAGACACAGGCTGTAAGTAAATACAATGCATGACCGTGTTTTAGGAGATCTTATTTGTTAGGATTAGCAGTGGGGCCAATTCGGTTTAACCAGCTCCTGCTTTAGAGGAAGAGGCCTTGTGCTCCAGAGTTTGAGGCTGTTCTGGCCTGACATCTAGAGGAGTGAACTGGCCACACAGCTCTGCTTCTGCTGTGTGTTCAAGCTACCATATTATGTCTCAGGAAATGGYTTAAAACAAGCGCCCCGTGCTCATTTGCTTCTTGTTCTCCATTAGAGCTAGACTTAGCTCRCAGTCTCGCTGAGGCTTACTGATATGGGTAGTTACAGCCAGGATTTATGGAAGCACCCCTGCCAACTGTGCCATCATTTGTTGGACCGCAAGCCAAGCAAGTCATCAGGCAGGGGGATGGCAGATGGTCTTCAGGCAAAGGCAAGCGTCCAAGATTGTCCTGGGCAGATTGCTGAATCCCAGCTGGCTTTTCTGGGCAGTGAGGAGGGTAATGAGTAGCAGATTCAACAAAATGGGTGGGCTGTTGATGCCAACCTTGTGACCTCTTTTATGCCTTGTTCATGAGAGAAATCAAGTCTAGGTCTATTATCGCCCTTTGTAGGGAGCAGCTGTAGATAATTCAAGTGACTTTGTGCCAGGAGCAAGCTGATCTATGGCTGGGCACAGCTCTCTACAACAATGTTGATGGCGGAGTCTCCTTAAATGTCTCCTCCTACGGTCTGTCTTGGAATCTCTCTGGCGACAGGCACTCAGATGATAATTGAAGGTGTCAGGAGCTCCTCGGGATGTGGTGCCTTGCTGTTCCCTCGGGCAGTTCTTGCCTGATCAATACAGGTTCCGTCTTCAGCCCAGGCTCACCAGATGGAGTTTGTTTGTAAAATCAGTCTCAATCAGTGAGATCAGATCTTACATGCTTGTAATTCAGTTTGCTTTTTGGAACTGTCTCGMATCCTTCAGTTGGGGTGGCCATTAGCATTTGCTCCTTCAAGTTTGGAGCTTGATTTATTTCGCTGGGACACTTTTGGAGATGGCAGCGTAACACAAACAAGAGGGGCTTAGCTAAAAGCTGCGTGCCGCAGGATGGATGGCTTTCTCCGGGATTCGCGTCTAGGATGCTGCCGTGTTTGAATAACATGCTGTTATTTGTAAGCGTGGATTAATTTTAAACATCACGTGTAAAGCACAGGGTGGTCTGAAGAGTCCCACAGTGTGGAGTGTGTTTCTTTGGAAGCGAAGTTGGCTTTAAGGACTTTCTGCAAAGGGCTGGTTTCATTTTTCATTGTAGCAATGCAGTATCTCTATGTAGTGCTCACTTCATAAGCTTTTCTTTCATGTATAACTGTTCTGTGTCAGTCAGGAAGAACCTGGGAGTTTAATCTCTACCTACCCTCTTTATTTTTTTCTCCTCCTCTTCTTCCTCTTCCTCCTCTTCCTCCTCCTCACACTCTTCTTTCTCCTTCTCTCCCTCCTCCTCTTCTTCCTACTCATATGTGTGACCTATGAACCACTGATGCTTTTATAAGCTATTTCTTATTATGTGTCATCTTTCACTTTGGATGCTAATTTAAGTCGCTTTCTTTTTATGTCCATTGGTGCTGTAATTGGAATCATTGTTCTCTGTTTAGGGCCAGGTTTCTCATTGGTGCTGACATCTTGAAAAGCAATACCCTCAGTCCYCAAGATCAACTTACTTTCCTACTTTTTGACTCTGCCGTGAGCTCTGCCCTTCTCTCCAGTATAAACTTTAACTTGAAATCTAGGATTTCTCTGTCCTACATGTATATAACTCCTACAACACACACACACACACACACACACACACACACACACACACACACACRCACACACCTCACACACTGCTGCCACCACCACCCCACCACTACAATCATGTCTGATATCCAGTTCCCTTTGGCTCTGTTCTGGAGCAAGGCATTTACTGTGGATAGTTTTCACCATGAACCTAACCCAACTTAGAAAAGCCATTTAGAAGGTAGTGAGGTGTACTGTTTGGGTGCCCCTAACTGTTTTCAGAGAGCATGAACTGAGAGGGAAGGCCCTCTCTGAAGGTAGGAGGCAGCTTCCSGGAGACAGGCGCTTKGGTTGAATGAAATAGGAGGAGAAAGAACAATGGCAGCAGACAGGCTTGCCTTCTGCATCCTAGCCTGCCATGGTGTGACTAAGCACGCCCTCCGTTCTTCCCATGCCGTGATAGACCCGACGTTCTGAAACATGAATCCAAACATCCTCCCCTTAACTTGCTTCTGTCGGGTGTTTGACCACAGCCGTGAACCACTTACCATCTTTCTCCTTCATTCTCTACCACCCCCCTACATAGTAGCACAGTGTTTGAGTTCTTCTTTTCAGCTCCTATTCAAATCCTCATGTTCTCAATCCCACTAAATAAATATGTTTGGGCTTTGGGAGTCCTGAGTGTCTGTATAGTCTCACCCGAGCCTCTTACAGGCAAGCGGGATTGGTCTCTGCGTCTGCGGTGGGCTCTGCCTTTGGTCTGTGGGTGGCACTGTGCATGGGTGCTGCTTCCCAAAGTTTCCTCTGGAAAGCATTTCTCACCAAGCTTCTCCTCCTCCTGGAATGGGAGGTGAAGAGTGCCTCGGGTAGCGTGGTCGAAGAAGGCAGATACCCACCCAAACCAAGACTTTTATTTCTAGGAGTTTCAAAATAGTGCAAAGTGTTGCCAGAGATTTCAGGAATTAAAGTTTCAGGAATTAAAATTACCCTGCGTCCTGCAGGGCTGTGTATGGGCCGGGCCAGTTGAGGTTCCTTATCACAGAATGGAGTTCCCAAGATGCCTATCGCCTGTTTCATTCAGATAGCACAAGCCTCACGGATCTTTACCAAGCCCTTCTGGTTCCATGCAGAAATTTCCCTCCCTCCTTTTCCCACCTGCTTCCTTTCTGCCTCCTTTTTTCTCCAACACCAACCCTGCTGGTCCCACATTGAATCTCCCCCATACTTCTCACTGGAACTTTATACTTCTCTCTTCTCTTAGGCAGTGTTAGTCCCAGGCTCATCCTTGGAACAGATCTCAAAGCCAGCTCCCAGCTAATTAAGGCCACATGTTTTAATCTGGTGTTAGATGCCTCTCTCAGCTGGGTCCCTTGTGACCTTTCTAACAGCTTGCACACACACACACACACACCTTCCCTCTAGGACTCTGTGTCTACAGCTCTCCCTTCCTAATGGCTCGCATGTGTGCCAGCTTTACACTCAAATTCCATTACCTCGTGGGTTCAACCCASATGCCAGYCCCTCCCACGTTCCAACTTCCCTCTCCGACCTTGAGTTATGACTGTGATCACATCTTTGTTCATAGGGAATGTCAACTATCCATGGCTAATGACTGTGTGTTGATGCTTTCTATAACTTGACTTTCCAAGTGTAAGCAATTTTTGCTTAGGGTAGTGGCAGTTGGGAAGAAGATCATGAAGTCCAGACAGCTCTTGAATTTGCTATGTTTGCAGGCTGCCCTTTAAGTCCTAAGCCTTACACTTCAGCTTCCTAAGATGCTCCAATTACTCTCACATGCCACCACCACTGACCACGAATTGTTTTCACTTGTGCTTTAAGTCAATTAAATATTTTCAACATGCATTAAATAATCCTTTATATACCTTAAAGATGCCCATGTCTTAGTAATGTATTTAAATACATTTTATTTTCTAATTGTGTGCATATGAGGTGGGGGGGGTATGGGCACATGTGAATTATGATGCCCAAATAGACAAGAAGCTATCAGATTCTATAGAGCTGGAGTTACAGGGGATTATGAATCACTAAACATGGGGCTGGGAATTGAACTCGGGTCCTCTGCAAGAGCTGTGTGTGCTCTTAACTATTGGACTATTTCTCCAGCTCCTTACATTTAGAAATGCCCAYGAATTATGGAAGATTGACTTCAAATGGATGTGAATGCAGAAGTTCTTAAGTTAGAGGAACATGGTAACTTTCCTGGTTACTCCAGACTAAAACCTTTCAGGAAATATTCTTTCCTAGAATGAGAAGGGGAAAATTCTGGAGGCTGGAAAAAAATGAGGAGGCTGTGGAAAATTCTAAGCTCCATTAATTTCAACAGTAATTTGAAAACATTTATTATAGGCGTCAAACCTGGAAGACCTAGAGATTTGACTTTATAGACTTATTTCCTTTTGGAAGATTAGTGTGTTTATATCCAAGTAACAGACTTGGAAAAGTATTTGGAGAATGTATAATGGACAAAGGATTAATATTCCTAAAATAAGAATTACTACCAGAGTAGTAAGGATTAAAAATAACAAAAATAGACCAAAGCTTTTGTTTCAGTTTGAACAGTTTGTAGTTTAGTTACGTCTCATTACTGCTAATCTTGGTAACTCGGTTACTCATTAATCTGGGTTGCTAGGCTCAGCTGGGTGGTTTTCCTTTCTATTGAGTTCACAGGGCCTCAGTAATCAAGATGGCCTCTTCATCTGTATATCTGGGGTCTCAGCTAATATAACTGGTACATTCAGTCATTTTTTTTCTCTGTGGAGATTTTGTGAGAAAAAGTTGAGCTTTATATGGTAGCTTAAGTTTCTGAGGGTCAAGCTTCCCAAGGAAATAACTCACTGTGAATATGCTTACCAGGCCTGTGTAAGACTCCTGATTTCCGATTGGCCAGAGCAAGCCACAGGACCGAGGCCACTCTCAGAGCCCAGGGAAGATGTGAGAACACAGAAGCATGAATCTGAGATGGACTTACCGGAAGCTGCAGCACAGTGGTCCCAGCACAGATGTGGACAGACAATTTGCCAAAGAAATGGRAAGATATATAATAAATATGAAAATATAAAAGTTTGTTAAAGTAATACAGATCGAACTGAGATGCTATTTACATTAGGACAGGGACTAACCACACATGTCAATCCATACATTCCCAGTGTGCAGGCAATATCTAGTATTTACAACCTTAGGGAGAGTGTAAATTAGCATGACTCAAGAGAAAGATTATTTGACAGTGCATATCCAAATTAAAATATGCATGAACTAAAAATTCTATTTCTTCATATAAAAGTATTCCCACAGCATTCTCAGAGTACATTGTGTATAGATCTATTTTTAGCTTTTTGAGAGTTCCTCATACTGATTTCCAGTGAATGGAGTTTCCCTATCCCACATCTACTCCAGCAATTCTTGGTTGTTTCCTTGATCTTAGAGTAAGATGGAATCTCAAAGCTGTTTTGATTTGCATTTTCCTAATTGTTAGGATATTAGACATGCTATGAGATACTTTTTAACTATTTTTGGTTCTTTATTTGAGAACTCTTTGTTCTGATCTGTAGTCTTTTTGTTTGTTTTGACTCTTTTTTAGTTCCTTATGTATTCTAGATGTTAAACTTCTGTCAGATGTATACTGGCAAAGATTCTCCTATTCTGTGGGCATCTTCTTGACTCGGTCGAGAATACTTAGCTTTGCTGAAGCATTCTCCTATTGTTGGCCTTAGTTATGGGCAAAGGGGATCGTAGTCACAAAGTCCCTTTCTACATCTTCATTGTGTAGGGAAGTACCTACATTTACTACTAGCGGTTTCAGTGTTAAAAGTTTCACATCAGGGTCTTCGATCCATTTGGAGTTAGTTTTTGTTCAAGGTGATAGATGTGGCTTTAATTTTGTTCTTTTGCATGTAGACGGTCAGCTTTTCCAGCACTGTTGAAAATAAGATGCTGTCTTTTCTCTAGTGTATCTGTTTTGTTTTTGTTTTTATTTTGTTTTATTTTTTGCATCTTTGTCCAGTGTTATGGTTCTGTAGCTATGCATACTCATGTTTGGGTCTTCTATTTTAATCTGCTGGTCTGCATGACTGTGTCTGTGTCTGTGCCAGCTCTATTTGGATATCAGCTCTATCAGGTTTGGATTGCGTTAGCTACCCAGAGTCTTTTGTGGTTCCATAGGAATTTTGAGGGTTTTTTTTTTAATTTCTGTGATTAGTGATATGGGGGATTTTATTGGAATAGCACTAATCTATGAATAGCGTTAGGGAGGATAGTCATTTTCAAAATATTACTTTTATCAATCTATGAACACATGATAACTTTGGGTTTTTTGTTTGTTTGTTTTAGTGTTTAAAGATTTACACTAAGTTTTAAACTAAGTTTTCTGTTTTTTAAAGTTGATTCTGTGTCCTGTCACTTGACCAAAATTGTTGCTCAATTCTGGAAGTTTCCTGGTAGAATTTTTAGGATCTTTTATGTATAAAATCATGTCATCTACAAATAGGGATAATTTGACATCTTCTATTTCTATTTGTACCCTTTTCATTTCCTTCTCTTGTGKTATTGCTCCAGCTTTGACCACAATATTGAAAGAGCATGGAGGCTGTGATGATTTGTATAAGCTTGGCCCAGGGAGTGGCACTATTAGGAGGTGAGGCCCTGCTGGGGTAGGTGTGGCCTTGTTGGAGTAGGTGTGTCACTGAGGATGTGAGCTTAAGACCCTCATCCTAGCTGCCTGGAAGTCAGTCTTCAGCTAGCAGCCTTCAGATGAAGACACAGAGTTCTCAGCTCTGCCTGCATCATTGCCTGCCTGGACSCTGCCATGGCACCATTGCCTTGACAATAATAGACTGAACTTGTAAGCCAGCTACAATTAAATGTTGTCCTTATAAGAGTTGCCTTGGTCAGGGTGTCTGTTCACAGCAATAAAACCCTAACTAAGACAGAGCTAATGAATAGCCCTGCCTACTTCCTGATTTCAGTGAGATTGCTTACAATGATGTCGGCCACAGGTTTGTCATATGCCTTTATTTTTTATTTTTTATTTATTTATTTTTTTTTGGTTTTTTGAGACAGGGTTTCTCTGTGTAGCTCTGGCTGTCCTGGAACTCACTTTGGAGACCAGGCTGGCCTCGAACTCAGAGATCCGCCTGCCTCTGCCTCCCAAGTGCTGGGATTAAAGGCGTGCGCCACCACCGCCCGGCTGTCATATGCCTTTATTATGTTGAGTTATATTCCCTCTGGTTCTACTCTCTCAAGGGCCATTATCATGTGGGCATGCTAGATTTTGTCAAATGAATTTTATACGGCTATTGAGATGTTCATATGATTTTTGTCTTTACATTCTCTTATGTAATGTATTACATTTATTTGACTTGTTTGTGGTGAGCCATCCCTACATCTTTGGGATGCAGTCAAGTTGGCCATGGTGGATAATCATTTTGATGTTTGTCTCTGTTGGTTTGTGAGTTTATTCTTGACAGTTTTTAAATCTGTGCTCATCAAGAAAAGTGGCTGGTAGTCTTATTTTTATATGTGTGTGTTTAGCTGATTTGGATGTTACAGTAGTACTGACTTCATAGAAGGAGTTTGGGAGTGTTCCTCTGTCTCTTGTTCTGAATAATGTAAGAAGGATTGATTGTAGATCTTTGAAAGTCTGGTAGAAGTCTGCTATGAATCCATCTGTGCCTGGACATTTTCAGTCAGAAGACTTTCTATCACTGATCTAATCTCCTCTGCTACTGATCCAATCTCCTCTTTTATTATGGGTCTACTTAGTTTATTGATCTCCTCTTGATTTAACTTTGATTGTTTAGATAAGACAAGAAATCCATTCATTTCTTTCAGATTTTCCAACTTATGGAGTATAGGTTTTTAAATCTATAATTTCCCTTTTAACAATCTGAGTTTCTTTGGTGTTGGAATGTTTCCCTGTTTGTTTCTGACTCTGTTCTGGCCCTCTCTTGCCTTTGCTTAGTTGGTCCAAAGGGTCTGTTGGTTGCATCTTCTCACAGAACCAGCTCTGGATTCAGGATGCTTTGTGTCTGTTTCATTCATTTTTGCTCTGACTTTTATTATTTCTTACCGTCTTCTGTATTTGGGTTTGGTTGTTCTTAGTTTACCAAGCATCATTAAGTCATTAACGTTTGTTTCTTCTGATGCTTTGATTAGGCACATTGAGCTAATTTTTTAAATTAATTTAATTTTTGTGATACTGCTTTGAATGTGTCCCAGAGATTTTCATTGTAGTTTCAATTTTTGTTTTGTTCTAGGAATTTTTAAAATCTTCCTTCTTGATTTCTCCTATGACCCATTTATCATTCGGTAGTGACTTGTGATGAGTATATGTAGTTACTAGAGATTTGTATGCAGTGCATTTTAGGTTTTATTGCATTATGGTCAAATAGAATGCATGGAGTTACTTGAATTTTCTGAAATTGAAAAGCTTTGTTTTATGTTCTATGATGTGATTTAATTCAGAGAAGCTTCCATGGGTTGCTGAGTGGAATATATATTCTTAGATATTTAGATAGGATATTCTGTAGATATCTGTAGGTCCATGAGATGTATGAGACCATTGAAATTTGACATTTCTCCATTT
Organism: Apodemus speciosus; assembly: GCA_002335545.1. Taxonomy (NCBI): domain Eukaryota; kingdom Metazoa; phylum Chordata; class Mammalia; order Rodentia; family Muridae; genus Apodemus; species Apodemus speciosus. The sequence goes on from BDUI01001994.1 coordinate 47,542, forward strand.
CCTTTTTTTTTTGTTTAGATAAACTGGGCATTGGAGAAGGCTGGGTACAGAAATCATCTGCTATTAGTGGTTTGGTGTTAATCTGGGTTTTCATTTCAGTGAATCATTGGTTTTTCATTTTGTATTGTGTTTGCTTTATAATATTGCTTAGGATATAAATTCTTTATTAATTGTTCTCTCAGTTGGAACAAAGTCTCCTTTTTTATCGATACTGTTTAGTTCGAAGTTTGTTGTGTCAGACATCAGGATGGTAATACCTGCCTGCCTCATGGTCCCCATTTGCTTGGAACACTTTATTTTTTCACATTAATCTGGGGCATAGCCTTAAAACTGAGGTGAGCTTCTCATAGACAATGAATAAATTGATTTAGTTTCTTTTTATTTATTT
>BDUI01001994.1:64973-77839 GCA_002335545.1 Apodemus speciosus
CTGGTGACCCTCTCTAAGAAAGTAAGGCACATACTCTCAAGTACTTCCTTTAGTAAGTTGACTTTAATCCCAGATAATTTTCATATTTTCTCTCATCGTGAAACTCTATTTAAGTTACTTAATTTAGGATTCTTGCCCATTTTATTACTGAGTTCCAAGACAAATTGTTATAAATTTGTTTCCTGTTATTTTTGGTTTTGAATTGCCAGAACCTTCATAATGGTTTTATTTTCTCTAGACATTTAAAGAATACAGAACAGGCTTTTTCTACTATCTGGGTGCCTGTGGCAATCTGGAAACAGGACTTCTAAAAGGCAAACATACCTGAAAAGTTATGGTGTGAGGTCATGGTAGTCATCCTAGCACATCAGTCATATATTAAGAAAAATTATCTGAGAACTCAAATGAATTTCCCAGCATTCCTAGCTAGGAAGGCATTGGAATCTTCAGATTCCATGTACAACATGCCTTTGTTGGGGAAGAGGAAAGTAGCGAGTTTGATTTATTCTTGTCTAACAGCTACTGTACTGGCTGGAGAGATACTCTTTCTTGACTTTATTACGTTGTTTTTTTGTTCATTTTGTTTTGTCTTATTTTGTTTAGAACATGGACCACCTAACAGTTTGGCACATCCAAGATATTAAATATGCGACCCTTAGGGTCATGAAGACTCTGCTGCATATACTTAAACTGCAGCCTCGTAGCGTAGAGATGGGAGGCTTCATAAATGAGGGGCATGATGCTGTGCTAAATGAAACAGGTAGAAGAATGCATTTTTAAAAAACAAATTAGAAAAGAAGAAAATTTTGTGGTGTAGATAGATTTGAGTTCATCCGCAGAAGTGCTTCTGTTGGGAACATCATCAAGGAGAAGAGGTCCTGTTGGCACTTTGCCCCAAATCAGTTTAAAACCATTGAAAACAGACATACACACTTCCCTCAAAGCGGAAAGATGGCATATGCCTTCCCCTTTCCTATGCCCACCCACAGTGCTGACTTTGACTGCATTCCAACTGAAACAGGGACAGAAACAGTATCCTCATTGGAACCTATCTGACCCTGTCAGCCCATCTAACATGCACTGCTCTCTTGGTTGTATTTATAGTTTACTCAGTGAATAGTGTTGAAATTGAAGTGTTGGCTCCTTTGGGTTGGATCTAATAGAATAGAATAAATTCAAAACAACCTCAGATGGCTTGCACAGATTTCTTTTTTTCTCTCAATGGAGAAAATATTAAGGAATGGTAAAAAATTAATCAGTTTCTCAATGATGATTAATTATATGTACATTAATGTGTCTAAATAACTTCTCATTCTCATTGTCTCACAAGTCATAACTTTATGGGTTCCAGGTTATGCACTCATTGAAGCTTTTAGTGAGGACTCTAAAGATAAGACAGGGCCATTAACTAAGGAGAATCACCTTGGGTAGATCAAAGGCATACAGAATTTGAGGGAAAAAATCCAAACCTATGTATTACAAACCTTATTTTTTAAAAGCAAAAAGACTTAAACTGTGTTCAACATATAACTTAGAGAAAGTCTAACTTAACAATCATAGTCTCATAGGATATGACAACGGATATTAAACATCATGGTTTTTTTAGCAAGTATGCTTTGAAGGATGGTCACATAATACAATTTTGGGGAGAAGAATTTCTCTGTATAGTTTCCAAACTGATAAGAAGCGGGACCCATTTGGGAGAGCTGTGGGGATGGTCAGATTTGCCAGCCTTGGAGAATCAAAGTCATGTTTACTTGAACTTTCTGTCTGATTTCCATCACTGGATGGTAGGTGTGTGTGTGTGTGTGTGTGTGTGTGTGTGTGTGTGTGTGTGTGTGTGTGTATGCATGTGTACATGAGAACAGGTGCCTGTGAAGGCTGAGGAAAGTGTGCTGGATCCCCTCGAGATGGATTTATAGGCAATTGTAGCTGGAGCTACCAAACATGGGTGCTGGGAACTGAAGTTGGGCCCTCTTCAAGAGCAGTACCCACCCTTAACCACTGCACCATCTCTCCATACCAAATGCCAAAACTATATTAGTTTTCAGTTGCTAAGTAACACAATACCTCACAACCTGGCCACTTAAAGTAACACACATGTTCCTATTTAGTTTCTCTTGGTAAAGAATTTGTGTACTGTCTAGAATCCCTCCTGGATCATAGTATGTGTCTGCTCAGTCACAAGGTCGAGGTTGCTTCAAGGTTCACTCAAGGATGGAAGAAAGAACTTTCAAGCTCCTGTGGTTATTGGCAAGGTTTAGTTTATCATGAGATGCTGGACAAAGGGCTTTGGTTTTGCACTGGCTCCTGGCCACCCCGAATGGTTTGCCAAACATGTTTCTACAGCATAGCGGCATGCTTTGAGAAGGCGTGCAAACCACAAGGCATCAGAGATAGTCTGCCAGTGTGACAGAGGCCATGGGCTTTATAACTGAAGTGCAGAAGTGGCACCCTGTCGCTATGTCTCTTAGACAGAAATAAATCACTGCCTTCAAAGGGAGAGGGTTGCATGAAGTATATCACTAAGAACTAGGAAGGGGAAGTCAGGGGCCATCATACTTACCTGTGCTTCAAAGGCCTCTAAAGTCCTGTCAGGTCACTACTGTCCCTGGTAAGGAAGTCACCTGTAAATGTTCCTAGTGCTTCCACAGCAGATGACCTCCTCAGCACTGTTCAGTTTCCACCCACTTCCCACAGGACACTAATGAGTCATGTGTAGTGCCCTTTATCTGGTATTCCCCATAAATACACACTACTATTTCAGTGACATTAAATTGTCCATTGGGGAATTTGTTATTTAGTATGACAGCCAGAGAACATGTATTTTGTGGACACAGAAGACAGAAGTAATGGGCGTGGAAGACACTGGCTATAGAATTCAGTTTGTTGGCACTGCTTCATTGTTCTTGGATATATCATGATAGTAGATAGAAACATGTTTATGATTATGTTTAAAACTGGAATTCAGTTTCTCTGATGAATAAGAACTTTATCAGAGATTATTCAGAATGGAAATTAAGAGAAAACAATGGTGCGTGTATATTTTGGCAACTGAAGATGAATGTTCCCTTGAAATCCTTTGAAACTTGGGATACAATTGAAATTTGCTATGGACTTTCTGAGAGTGAACTCATCCATTTTATAGCTATTCTGCATTAGATTTAAATGTGCTCATATTATTTTTGGCATACTCACTTTATGAGACCATAAATCTTTAGGGATCTTATCCACTTGCCGTATTTAATGGAAAGCAAGATGCTTTGCTAAATAGTACTTTATTTTGACAGAACTGCATATTCATAGGCATGTCCATTTAATATATATTTTGAGGTTACTGTATTTTAGAAACTCTTCAAGTTTGTAAGAAATAATTCAGAGTATATCACAATTCTAGAAGTAAGTACTATTAATACTTCCATTTACAGATAAAATAAGTAGCATACAAGAAGTGACCCGCCTGCCCAACGGCACAGCAGAGGGAAAGAGTGCATCATGAGTCAGATTTTATTAAGTTCATCGTGTTCAGGTTTAAAGGGTGAGATAAGAAAATATATTGAAAACAGAAGAAAGATTATCTACATGCCTTTTTAGTGGACACATTGAATACAGAGTCCTTTATTTACTGGTAAAAATAAGAGCAATCTGTCACCTTGGTATGACTGGAAATATGTCACCAAAGACTGTATTATAAAATATCTCCAGAACCTGAGTTTAAAACTTAGAAACAAGAACTGGACAGTAGTGTTCTTGGGAATGGATCAGAACTAATATGAAATAGATGAATYTGACCGTGGTGTTTTGAATGTGAAGTCCTGCCATAGTCCTGGGCATTTATGTACAGGTCTCCAGTTGGTACCATTGTGAGGGCGTGAACTTGCTAGAGGAAGTACATCACTGCAGGGGTGGGGGTGGGGGTGGGGGGTAGGCGTGGCCCTTTGCTCTGCTTCCTGTTCATGGTTTGAGAGGTGTGTCCTCAGCTCTCAGCTTCCAGCTCCAGGTGCCACATCCGGCACCTGTCGCCACACTGTCCCAAACTTCATGGATGTGAATCCTCTGGAGCCAGAAGCCCCGAATAAGTCCTTCCTTCTGTTTGCTGCCTTGGTCACAGGGTTTTATCACAGCAATAAAAAGGTAACTAATGCACTAACCTAAAAATTCGCAGCCCTGAAAATAGTCTCAGGCCTTAGCTGAAACACAGGGGTCCCTACAAATTTATACAGAAGTGTTATGTTAAAAAAACATCTTTTAAATTTCTTTTGTAGTTTATAAGCTAGTAAAAACCCACAAGTCCCACTATTAATAAGGGCTGAAATCGAGATTATTTTTATTCTAGAGTCAAATTTATCTTTCATATGAGTTATTTCAGATCTTTACAAATGTCAAAGAATAATAAAACTTTGTATTTGCCTGGAAAAACGTATTACAAATACTATTGAGCCTTCCTGAGTTCTTGTCTCCTTTCCCTCAATGAGGTATGGCAAGTCCTTATGTATCCATGACATCTTATTTAGGCTTTCTATTGCCATGATAAAGACCGTGACCTAAAGCAACTTGGAGAGGAAAGGGTTTATTAATGCTTAGAATCCCACAGTATAGTCCATTACCGAGGGAAACCAGGGCAAGAACTCAAATAGGGCAGGAAACTGGAGGCAGGGTCTGGTGCAGAGGCCATTATAGAGTGCTGCTTACTACCTTGCCTCTTATGGCCTGCTTGGCCTGCTTTCTCCCTACCACTCAGGATTGTTTGCTCTGTGGTCATACCACCCATGCTGAGCTGGGTCCTTCCACATCAATCATCAATCAAGAAAATGTACCACAGGCTTGCCCACAGGCCAGGCTGTGGAGACATTTTCTTAATTGATCTCCTGCTTCTCAGATGACTTAGTATGTTACATTGACATAACTCTAGCCTGAACACATGGTTTTTAACCCAGTGACTCAACTGAGTTTGGCTGGGAAGTAGTGGAGGAATTACACCTGTCCAAACTTAGACATTTTCCTTGATATTAGTCCAAAAATACAGTCTAGCAGCCATTTACACAGCATTTGCATTGCATTAGGTATTATAAGCAGTCTAGAAAAGAGTAGAAGAATACGGGAGGGAGGGTTTGATGTGAAAGAGTCAAGCATCTRTGACCGTTACTCTCCACAGGATGTCTTGAAACCCTTACCCCTTATTCAGAACAACTGAACATACTCTCGGATATAAACCGAGTATTTCTAGTCAATTTTTTTTCTAGTCATTTTATTAACACATATATTTCTTGGCAGCCGTTGCTATTCTCTTTGATTAAATGCATCCTGGCTTGTCGTATCCTTTTTCAACTTATGTTTGTATYTGGTGTTGCCTATTACAACATGTTACTTTTCTATCTTTATGTGTCATGTAAAGGATAGCTTGATGGACTTTTGGGATACTTTCAAAAATTTCAGCTCCTAAATGTGCTACTGCCATGCCTTGTGGCTAAGTGCTTATGCTTGTCCTCGATACACTTAAGAGTTGAGCCACTGGGACTAACTGAGCACTTTTAACATGGCCAGGCATTGTGTGTTATTCTTCAGGATCCTGCAGATTTTTGCCTGTACTCACAGCACGGGGGTTCCAGTTGTTTGTACATTTACTGATACTTGATAATGCTGGCCCTTCCAGTTTGTCACCCTTGCAGGTGTAGCATCCTTCTTGGAGCTTTTAATTTGTATTTTTGTAGCTATTACCAAAGAAAGACCTATGAACAAGTACTCATGCGTAGTGAACACTGTCCTATTAAATCTGTAACGTRTTGGGTTTGTAGCACAGTGACAGAGCACCGGATTATCATGAGAGTGGCCTGGCTTCAGTTCCTAACACACAGAGACACAGGAAACACACTGTCACTAACATTGACAGTCTCATTTCTCTTCAACCTTAAGGTTTAATTGTACCATTGATCTCATTTATTGAGATTAAAACAATAGCATGAATAATTGTTTATCCTGAGAGTTAAGAATTCTTGGTTCAGTTCTCACAGGTCTCTTAGCCATTTAAACTTAGGTACAACTTAAAGGAACTAAGAATTAACCATCACTCCATTTAACTGTGGKGGTAGGATAGAGGACATAAGGACTTTTATTCTTTCTAAACCTTGGTGTCTTGCTTATTAACTCAGTGTGGGATTCTTTTCTATATGCATGAGATCATAGTGGATGTGTGCAGGCTGTGAACATATTATACAGATCTAGGGGTGGGAAAGCCTGGGGGTTAGGAGCTGCAAGACAAGGCCAGGGCTGCATGTGAGACCCATGCTGATACAGGAGATCGAGGAGGGTACACAGAGGGGAGGATCAGGCAGATTCCCGTAGATGAACCCTCGTACAGAATGTGCAAAATCTGRCTTGGGGAGAGGTTGTGATATGTGGGCCTATAACCTACAGAATCTTCACATAGGGCTTGATACACAATTGTTATGTTGGTTATGGATATCATATTCAATACATGTTGATGCATGTGGGGTTTTGTACAGCAAAAATGCTTTAAATACAATAAAGTTCAACCCAAGCCATTTACTATTTTCTTTCCACATTGCTTAGATGTGAGAGGAACTATGCATAGTCAGTGTTAGCAGAGCACTATATGCATGTGTAAATATAAAATTTATAATCAAAGTAAAAATAAGTAAACTGCATAATCTTTGGTTTTGTGGGAGAATTCCATTAATCTATTTCAAGACTTTCAAGAACGTTTACCTTGGTTTAAATTCCATTTCTGCCTTATTATTTCAAAAGACAAAGGCAGTCACAGAACTGAAGTGGTAGGGAGTTATTTTCAAGTAAATCCAGAATCATGAGCGCTTGATTTTAACCTAATAGAATTCCAACACTCAAGTCTTTAGAACTTACTGTGTTCATAATAAAATGCAATTCCCAGTCATAATCTTCTTTCTGTTTTATATGTAAGAATTATGTTTGATCATATATTAAATGCAGTGGGATGGAAGCCAAGAATAGCTCAGGGAAGGGGAAAGGGGGGACATGGGATCAAGGTTTCAAAATATTATGAAAAGGAAATAATCCAATGCAACACTTCCCCTTTCATGTCGGTCTCACCCTGGCTCCCGGCTCTCCGCCCCCACCACAGTGCTCTCAAGTCTGTGGCCACTGGAGAGCTGCCAGCCATCCACCCTGCAGATGTTGTCATCCAGCGTGTCATTGGTAGTATAGGAGAAAAATGAATAGAGTCTAGATAGTCCCCCACAAGNTTGGGTTTGTAGCACAGTGACAGAGCACCGGATTATCATGAGAGTGGCCTGGCTTCAGTTCCTAACACACAGAGACACAGGAAACACACTGTCACTAACATTGACAGTCTCATTTCTCTTCAACCTTAAGGTTTAATTGTACCATTGATCTCATTTATTGAGATTAAAACAATAGCATGAATAATTGTTTATCCTGAGAGTTAAGAATTCTTGGTTCAGTTCTCACAGGTCTCTTAGCCATTTAAACTTAGGTACAACTTAAAGGAACTAAGAATTAACCATCACTCCATTTAACTGTGGKGGTAGGATAGAGGACATAAGGACTTTTATTCTTTCTAAACCTTGGTGTCTTGCTTATTAACTCAGTGTGGGATTCTTTTCTATATGCATGAGATCATAGTGGATGTGTGCAGGCTGTGAACATATTATACAGATCTAGGGGTGGGAAAGCCTGGGGGTTAGGAGCTGCAAGACAAGGCCAGGGCTGCATGTGAGACCCATGCTGATACAGGAGATCGAGGAGGGTACACAGAGGGGAGGATCAGGCAGATTCCCGTAGATGAACCCTCGTACAGAATGTGCAAAATCTGRCTTGGGGAGAGGTTGTGATATGTGGGCCTATAACCTACAGAATCTTCACATAGGGCTTGATACACAATTGTTATGTTGGTTATGGATATCATATTCAATACATGTTGATGCATGTGGGGTTTTGTACAGCAAAAATGCTTTAAATACAATAAAGTTCAACCCAAGCCATTTACTATTTTCTTTCCACATTGCTTAGATGTGAGAGGAACTATGCATAGTCAGTGTTAGCAGAGCACTATATGCATGTGTAAATATAAAATTTATAATCAAAGTAAAAATAAGTAAACTGCATAATCTTTGGTTTTGTGGGAGAATTCCATTAATCTATTTCAAGACTTTCAAGAACGTTTACCTTGGTTTAAATTCCATTTCTGCCTTATTATTTCAAAAGACAAAGGCAGTCACAGAACTGAAGTGGTAGGGAGTTATTTTCAAGTAAATCCAGAATCATGAGCGCTTGATTTTAACCTAATAGAATTCCAACACTCAAGTCTTTAGAACTTACTGTGTTCATAATAAAATGCAATTCCCAGTCATAATCTTCTTTCTGTTTTATATGTAAGAATTATGTTTGATCATATATTAAATGCAGTGGGATGGAAGCCAAGAATAGCTCAGGGAAGGGGAAAGGGGGGACATGGGATCAAGGTTTCAAAATATTATGAAAAGGAAATAATCCAATGCAACACTTCCCCTTTCATGTCGGTCTCACCCTGGCTCCCGGCTCTCCGCCCCCACCACAGTGCTCTCAAGTCTGTGGCCACTGGAGAGCTGCCAGCCATCCACCCTGCAGATGTTGTCATCCAGCGTGTCATTGGTAGTATAGGAGAAAAATGAATAGAGTCTAGATAGTCCCCCACAAGYAATTTCATTTTATACAATTGTTATTCCAGGAGGAGAGTTTAATTGCAGTCTCTGCATTCCAAATTCTAAGTGGCTTCCCACGGTCAGAAGGACATGAACTGTGAAATCAGATGTATACAAGCTTCCTGCCATCCGTGATTGGCATACTTGTTCCAAGTCATAAAAATGGTTCTACGATGTGTAGAGCAGTTAAGAATTCAAAGGATGGCATGAGACTGCRGGAGAGACCATGTAAAGCAAGCTACTCGTGCTCAATAATATTCATCACCCTTTTACCCTGAGCTACACTGACCCTCTTTGCAGGGCACCAGCAACCTTCCAGTTCAGTGGATCACTGATGCCATTGCTCAAATGAATGATTTCAATGAACTATTATTGACCTTGTTAGGTCCCAACATTACACACACACACACACACACACACACACACACACACAAACACCCCAGAAACTTATGAGAAGACTTTGTGAATGGTCATTTATGAATTTAATCAGTCTGCTGAATCTAGAAGTGGTGTGGCTTTTGAAAAAGAATGTATCTAAAGGTTTTTAAGCCATACTTAAGTGTTTAAAACATGTGCTCATTTGGGGACCAAAGTGAGAAGTGATGCTTTTCCAACTGAGGTGTCCTCTTAAGTTCCTTCCAAGGGTTGACTTTTCTCAGATGCTAAAAACAGTAGTGAAAGCCAAGCAGGGTGGCACACATCTTTAATCTCAGCATTCAGAAGACAGAGGCAGGTAGATAGATAGATCTCTGTGAGTTCAAGGTCAAGACTGGTATACATAGTAAGTTCTGAGACACCAAGAGGTACAAAGTGAGAGTTGCCTATCTCAAAAAAAAAAAAAACAAAACCCCAAAACAATGACAGTGAAACTTGATGTGATGTTCTACTTTAACTGTCAACTTGACACAGCTTAGAATAACCCGGGAAAAGAGTCCCAACTGACCTCTGAGAGGCTCCACCCAGCAGCTGACTGAAACAGATGCAGAGATCCACAGCCAAAAAGATGGAGCTCTGGGAGTCTTGTGGAAGAGTAGGGGGAAGGATCGAGAGCCCTGAAGAAGATAGGAACTCCACAGGAAGACCAGCAGAGTCAACTAACCTGGACCATTGGGGCCTCCCAGATACTGAACCACCAACCACAGAGCATACATGGGCTGGACCTTGCCCCACCCCCTCCATACATATGTAGCAAATGTGCAGCTTAGTCTTCATGCTGGTCCCCTAGCAACTGGAGCAGGGGCTCTCCATAACTCTGTTGCCTTGTCTTAGGATTCTGTTCCTCTGCCTCAGCAGGAGAGGATGTGCCTAGTCCTGCAGTGGCTTGATGTGCCTAAGTGGACTGGTATCTAGGGGATCCTCCCCCTTCTCAGTGGATAAGGAGAGTGGGAGAGGCTATGTGAGGGAGGAGAGGAGGGCTGCAATCTGGATGTAAAGTGAATAAATAAATAAACTAATGGAAAAAAGAAAATTTTCTAAATTCGTCTGGCCTGTGGGCATGTCTGTGGGGGGGGGGGTTGTCTTAACTGTGGGTGGCGCCATTCCCTAGCCAGAGAGGTTCCTAAACTTTTCCCAGCTACAAACGAACATGCATGGGTTCAATTCTCTTTGCTATTGACTATAGTTGTGATATCACTAGCTGTGTAAAGTTTTTGCTTGGTTTCTACCAAGTGGTGGTCTGCAACTTGGAGCTGCAAACCAAAATAGACCTCTTTCTCCTCTGAATTTTCTTCATAATGTTTATCACATTAACAGAAATAAAACTAGAACATTCTAAGATGGAGCATTTCATCTTTGTACTTTAGTTTACAGTGAGAAAAGTTTTATTGTTAAGTTTTTTTTCTAGATGAATTCTCAACATTCAAGGTTATAATTCATATCCATAAGTGAACAGGTATCTGTTGGCTCCTTTGATAACTTGAATCACACAGTTATATAAAGCAACCAAATACTAAAATACATTAAAAGTAACATTTCTACATTAAAAGTAACTTGTATTTTTGAGTGATTATTATAGCACAGGTTTTATTGTGTTTTTGTATACCTTTGTGGTTTTTATCCTCACAATAACCTACAAGTCAAGTGCAATTATATGAAAGCAGGTACATAAGAAGTTTCAGGCAAAGACATTGCTATTGTGTTGGATTCTATTGCTTTAATGAAGAAATCAGTCAACATGTAGGTAAAGTGAGATGTCCCAAGGCAGGAAAGTGACTAACTTCTCAGAACTGGGGCTGAGACTCATATATCCTATTGAGCTCCAGAGATACTTCCATGACCATCAGGTTATCCTTGAGGATTTCTGGGGACTGGTTGAGAACAAAGTAAACAAGATAGGATGTTAGTGATAAATACAAATGAGCCTGTTAACTATCATTACCACAACCACTACATACTACTACATGCTGCTACAGACTACTACAACCACTACACACTACTACATGCTGCCACAGACTACCACACACACCTCATGTCACACTGTCAGTCCTAAATGTTGCATGTATGGTCTCTGACCTGCTCTTTGTCTACTCTGACCTACTGCATCTCCTCTACTCTTCTCTGGGTACCTACTTCTCTCCCCAAGCCATGGGAAAACTTGTCCCTGCCCTAAATTGATCCCCTATTGTCCTGCATTATTTTCTAGAAATGTCATCCACATAGCTAATTCTCATTCATTGTTCAAGATCTGATTCCGATCTTCCAATGACAACTCCTAACCATTTTTCCTGTTTTCTTCCCATCCTTGGAAAGCCTCCTGCTCTGAGAGTCTTAGCTGCAAATCTGCCCCAACTATAAGCTGGCTTGAAGGGTTGGCTTCCCATTACTCTTGTGTATCCTCACTCCTAACAAATATCCTAGAAACACGTAGTAGGGGTTTTATTGTTTTCTTTTTGTTCCCAAGAACAAATATTTAGGGGTTTGTTCCTCTCTCACATCCATTTTTTTCTCTTATTCTTCCTCATAAGAAGCCTGAATCAATAGCCACTGAGATTCTTGGACAGAAGACAAAAAAAAAGTAACATGATAGAAAAATCAATGTGGTTTTTATTTTTATCTTGAATGTGTCTCTTCTTGTCTATCATGCTGGCTAGGGCATGGATGAGACAGGACTTGTAGTGTCTGGGTCATTTCTTTTTTTAAGGTTTGGCATTCTTTCTGTTGAGGAATTGCATGGCCAGCRAGTTGATTTGGGGGATATCAGATCATTCGGCTTGCCCTGTCATTCCACGTTATGCTGGAAGGACACGGAGTACTCAGATGTATTTAAAAAGGATCCTCTTCATGGTTTCCCAGCTGGGGAATTTGATATGTTAATGATTTTGAAAGCCTCAGTTCAGGGCCAGCACTTAGCAGATGCTGTCAGAATGAAAGAATTTGTTCCTCATTACGAAGCAGTCTATTGAAACATTGCATACAAGAAAACAAATTCATTTGCATTGAAAATAATTGAAATATCACACAGTGAGAGAATGTGAAAGTCCTTTGGAAAGTTGTCTTCAGCAACAATGAACAATACCATTTGTTGATGACTTTTGAAAAGAAACTTCTCTTAGAACAATGGACGGCAACACGAAGGAAATTCATTTTCTATGTCCATCTTTATTTTTGTGTCTTCATTCTTGTTCCTCCATCTTATACAGCAAATTACAGTTTAAATAGGATTCTCTGGAGAATCACAGAAGCCCTGTTGATCATTGACACACTTCTATGCAGTTATATTTGAAGAATTTTTTCTCCTACCGAGTCAGTTCATAAAAGCATAAAAAAATCCCTGCAGTTGGCTTAAAGAATGGAAGTGTTACATTTCTAATACACAGTGGGCTGTCCTGTAGTGTTATGAATTGGAAGGTCTACTCATAAGAAGTTTAGAGTAGGGCTCAAGGGGGAAGAAACGTGTGAAAATAGTAACAAAACAGTGACATGAACATACAGAGTTGATCCAAGGATACCATAGCAACCTCATCATGGAAGGGTTCATAGGTGTCTTGCCATGCTTATAAAGTTGGTTCAAACCCTGCCATCCTTTCTGGTTTTTCTAGTCAGTTAAGAACCCACAAGCCATAATTGTGAATGCTCCGTGCAGTGGCAAGATGCTGTCACCATCGCCCCACTCACTCACACACACACACACACACACAGAGAGAGAGAGAGAGAGAGAGAGAGAGAGAGAGA
>BDUI01001995.1:43774-54717 GCA_002335545.1 Apodemus speciosus
ATGCTCTTGTGAATAGTGTCATTGTTCCTTGCTCAGGCTTCCCAAGGCCAGAAGTTTACAGGTTTGGAAGAGTTTCTTTACGAAAGAAGTAAAATTGTTTATACAAAATTAAGTGTGGACTTGACATTGACATTTCAGTAGTTTCAGGGTAAATACATCTACTTGACATCATGAGGTTCCAGCCACAGGGACCCAGCCATACCATGACAGTGCTTTAAAGAGTCTTTACAGGTTGTGTAAAAATACAGACTCTAAGTTTTCTTCAAATCCTAATACTTGGAGTTCATCAAAATCTTGGCTTAGATGTGAGGTCTGATCCTGCTATCCTCACCCCAAACTGGCTCTGCAATGGAGTCTATAGTGACTCCGTAGGTATGTATGCTGGTGAGTGGCTGCATCGTGGAGGCTGTGAATGAGATGAATTTCAAAGTTAAATCCTGGGCTAGTGAGATGGCTCAGCCGCCAAGAGCACTGGCTCTCATGAGTTCAATTCCCAGCAACCACATGGTGGCTCACAACCATCTATAGGTGGATCTAATGGCTTCTTCAGGCAGGCAGATATAAATGCAGCAGAGCACACATACATTAAATAAATAAAATAAAAAAGTTAAATTGTGATCCCCTAGTTAATTATTTTATTAAAGTACTCCTAGGTCCTTGAATCAGAAAAAAAAAAGTCTTATGAATGAAAGACTGGACGTGAGTGATAGTGCTGATTGAGGACATCTAGAATCCCCACCCTCCTGGACTGCCCACTTGCACCTCCTTATTGAGCTCACAGCAGGCTGGCGAGAGAGGCAGGGTGTTAGCCCCAAAGTATGCACAAACACATGGCACATTCACTGCATATCACGAACGAAGATTCCCTCCCCACAAACAACCAAGCCAGAACCTCCAAAGCCAATTATGGTCTGATTCATCATTCTAAACCTGGAACAATACAACAAAGGACTAACTGTGGCTCTGGGGATGAGCCAGCACTCCAGCATGTCTGGCATGGTTGCTGGCATATTATAAAGCTTGCAGCAAGCTTTAATTAAAGCTTAGGGCAGGTGAGTGACACGGCTCAAGTCCTTGCTGATCTGTTCTCCAGAGGGGTAGAATCAGGTGATATCAAGTGGTCAGCTGATGGACACCTGGTCATGCTCCACYGTGACTGTCTTTCCGGTCTGTCAGGTTTTCTGGAATCCAGTGAGCAACCTCTGCCTGGCTTCGGTCTCTGCTCACATGTTCTTGGGGCTAATGTCTCAAACACGTCAGCTCATTGCCCTAGGGCCACAGGGCTCAGCCAGGCCATGTTTGGACTTGCTGGCCTGTTTGGGATTCAGTCCACAAGGGATGTTTCTGGGCCATGGGTTAAGAGTCCAGGAGCCAGTTAGATCCTGTTTTAGCATACCCACCAGGCATAAGATAGACATGAGAATGGTGTTTTTCTAGTAGGAGACAGTTCACTTTGCAAAGGAGTCTGAGTGAATCTAAGGGTGTTCTGTGTTAACACCAAGGAACTGGTAAAGAAATCATTTTACTATTAGTGTGTTCTTAGGAACTGCCACTACTTCTAAGAAGTTAGCACGAATCTGGTGCTGGGAAGGAAGTAAGGAGTACAGTTCCCCTGGGAACATATGAAACCTCAGAGCTTCCGTGTGCTGCGTGTCCCCTGCTCCCCCCATATCTCTAAGGTGTCCTGGCTTCTCGTCCATGAGGGAGTTGTATTCAAGAAGGGGCTCATTTTGGATTTTGTTAGGAATTTCCTGCCTATGGACAATCTGCATTATTATTATCCAACCAGCAATCTAGGCTGGCCAACATTTATATAAGGGACAATATAGTTTATTACTTATTAGTCAAAGATTTATTCCATTTTCTTTATTCTAAGCAAGTACTTTTGATATGTTTTCTTTAATATCTTAAGGTACTCAACTCAAAATTTCACATACACAGTGATCTTCCATAATGGTTTTGGTCTGAAGGTACTGCAATGACTTAAACTTTAATCTTTTTAATATTTATTTATTTTGAGACAGGATTTCTCTGTGTAACAGCCCTGGGTGTCCTGGAATTCACTTTGTAGACCAAGCTGGCCTCMAACTCACAAAATTGATCTGCCTCTGCCTTCTGAGTGCTGGGATCAAAGGTGTGTGTCACCAATACCCGGCACTTTAGATGGCTTTTAATGACTTACTTATTTGTGTGTTGCTATAAAGGTCAAAGGACTGTTTGTGGGAGTTTGTTATATTTGTTTCATCTTGCTAGTCCATGATTTAGACTTTTTTTGTTGTTGTTGTTGTTTGTTTGTTTAGCCCAGGCTGTCCTACAATTTGCTAAGTGCTAAGGAGAACAGAATGGATCTAAATTCCAAACAGTCAGCCATCTGGGATTAAAGGTGTGTGCCACCTCAGTGCAGCAGTGTAGGGGAATACCAGGACAGGGAAGTGGGAGGGGTGG
Organism: Apodemus speciosus; assembly: GCA_002335545.1. Taxonomy (NCBI): domain Eukaryota; kingdom Metazoa; phylum Chordata; class Mammalia; order Rodentia; family Muridae; genus Apodemus; species Apodemus speciosus. The sequence goes on from BDUI01001995.1 coordinate 46,220, forward strand.
ATTGGGGAACAGGGGGAGGGAAGAGGGCTTATGGGACTTTCGGGGAGGGGGGACCCAGGAAAGAGGAAATCATTTGAAATATAAATAAAGAATATATGGTGGAGGGGGGTGTGCCACCATTCCTGGCTGTAGTACACTTAAAAAACAAAAGCAAAAACCAATCTTTATTCAAGAAAACAATGGCTAGGCCAGCCTGCTCCTTCCCTTTYCTTCCCTTCCCCCACCTGTTCCCCTTTGGCGACATCAGTTACCTAGCATGTGTCAAAGCACATTTTTCTTTTTTTTGCAGAGCTCCAGGATCTCTTCCTTTTTCTTCAGTGATCTGATAGTGCAATCTGTACATTAGCAATAATTACCTACCGGTGAAATAAAAGAATTATCCTGAGACAGGATTGGTATGGGGAGCCTGCAGGTATGTCATGATGTCCCAATTTCTGACATGAGACAGTATCAGGATACTACACTGTGAAAGAAAGCTGCCTGTGTAGTGTATTAGCCGGCCAGGGCTGTAGAAGTGATGGCTTAAATGACAGAAGTATATTTTCCCACAATTCTAGAGGCCAAAATCTCAATATAAAGGTATCAATAGGGTCAGGTTCTTTGAAGATTTCTCCCTTGGCTGATAGATGGCCAGCTCCCCTTGATATAAACGCGGTCTTCCTTTGCATGCCTGTGTGTGCCTCTCTCCCTACTGCGTTGGAGTCTGCTCTGATGACTCATTTTTGCTCAGAGACCTGAATCTAAATACAGTCCTATCATGGATGGTGGTTAGGGTTTCAGTATATAAATTCAGAGAAGAGAGGACAGAATTCAGCTAATGAGAATGTCAGTTCCTCATCGATGTCCAACCGGAGCCATGGAAAGCTCGACACCATCAGAGCCTGAAATGCAGCTTCAGGAGCAGATCGCAGAGCCTCACTGGGGTCGGCTGCTGCAAGCCCCTCCTTACAGATGGCTTATTACAAACGTTAAAAGAAGCTGCCCTGCCTCTGGCCGTACTGCCCTGAACAGGCCTCGTCTTGTCTAAACAAGCTGCAGAGCCTGAGGACTTGGAGTGACTACGGATCAGGAGACATCTGCTGGGGCAGATGTGCAGGGGCAGGCACGGAAGCACCGAGGGGACCGTGGAGGGATCATAAGAGAGCAACCCCGTGCTGTGGATCGCCGTGGAGGGATCATAAGAGAGCAACCCGTGCTGTGGATCGCAGTGTCATGGATGACTCCTCATAGTCACAACACTCCTCAATAGCTGCTTTTAGAAACCTGAGAGTAGTATGGAGGTAAATTTGTTTTGCCATTTGAAGGAGTGACACTAATGAGCAACTTCATCTCTGCTAAGTTAAAGTCGTCCCCCCCACCCCCCACCCCATTCTTCTGGATAAATGCTAACTGGTTCTACTTGGAAATCACGAGGACTTTTTTATGGCTCTGATCTGAAGTCGGGACTTCCCTACCATCCTGCTCCTTGGGTTTAGATATAGTTCCCAGAGGAGGTTGACACACAGGCCCTGGAATTCTCTAACTGTCCCTATATGTTCATCAAGACATTTTATTAAGCCGTGTCCCTGTCATGGGCAGCGAGTTACTATTTCAGCTGCTTCTATAGTTTGTATGCACATAGTTAAAAAAAAAAAAAGTGATAGAGTTAGTGGAAAAGTTTAAAACATACCACAATGTTCATTACCTATTTTTGTATTCACGTTTGACCGGATGGCCCCTGAGCTAGGCACAAAATGGGTGACTCCCTTGTTAGGAGGTTTTCTTCTTCTTTGGCCTTGTCTAGGGGATCCTAAGCCCCAACACTCACCTCTACCTGAAAAAAGTCATGTAACACAAAAACCTGGAGTTCTCCACGCTAATGAGGTATCTAGATAGGCTTCAGTGTTCAGCCAATGAGCTTCCCTTCCCCAAAAAGGTATTTAATCCCTGGTTCACACTGAGTAAGGCGGAAACATTCACATTTGCCATCAAATAAAAACAGTATGGCCAAGCTCGAACTGTCTCTTCATCAAGGATCACCTTCGGGGGAGGCCTTTGTCATAAAGAACTGCACTTAACTCTCCAAGAGAAGGCCTTCTCTCTCCCAGCCCCTCTGCACTCTGGGCACTCACACCAAACATGGTTCAGCCCCTTTCTGGGCTCAGCCTTCACCTGCCTGCCTGGCTCATGGATGCCCTGAGGAAAAGCATGGACCAGAGAACCCATTCCCAACTTCCAGCGGTACCCCAGTGGTGCCGGGGTACCACAGCAATCCTCCCAGATCCCACTGCTTCCACCTGAGAAAACAGACTGAGAGCCCCCATTACAACTGTGCTCTGCCTCCAGAGCAGCTGGCGATCCGGCCCACCTCTATCTTCAACATAGTTACTTGGGAAGCGTTTTGTTCATCGTAGTTCCCATGGCTGCCTTCCACAGTACATGTTAGTCGTGGGGTCAAATCCAAGGGCACGCCACCATGGCTTAATTTTCATAACCAGCAAGAAACYGTCTAACTATATCTATACTTTTTTTTGACTTGGTTCATTCGAGATTTTTATTTTTAAATTTTTTATTTATTTTTATTTATTTATTTTGTAGCTTTTTTTTGTTGTTGTTGCAGCTGCCTTCCAAGGTAACCCTGAGACTATTCCTATGCTCAAAGAAGGAATACCCAGAATGCATTGCTGCAGAATGTATGATCCATTCTTGGCTTGGTGATACATGTTTCTCGGGTGCTGGCAAGAGGGAAGGCCTAACACCTCCTGTTTGCCAGTTATAGACTATGCTGAATTCAGAGATGGAGACTGGTGGTCATAAATGCCTCTTGCTACCTGAACAGACATCTCCAGCTCAGTGCTCAGGGCTAGCAAGCAAAGCTATTCTGTGAAAAAGGCAGATATTAGTTGAATGTTGTCTCTACTTGTTTTTAAGACAAGCCTGTGGAATATATTTACAAAAATATTTTTCCTTCCAGTTTGCCTCCTGTCAGGTCATAACTACAGAAGATGTTGACAAAGCCTGAAATGGCATCAAAGTCATGGGTAATGAGTCGTAAAAGGATCTAGTCAGAGTTTCTTAAAGAGCCATCAATACAAAAGCAGTTCAAAGTTCTTAGAATTGGTAATGTATACAGGCTGACATCGAGGTCAGAATGATTCACCTCATTCTTTTYCAAGCCTTTGTCTACTTCACAGACAGACAGACAGACAGACACACACACACACACACACACACACTCAGCATTTGTGGCTCATAATTTTTATGTAAGATGCAATAAAACCATCCCACCCCATCTTTCCTCCACCCCCTCCCTTCTATGAAATTATATATTGAAATCTTAATCCCAGGATACTACTCCAAGCACCAGAATGAACAGGTCTAAGCCATTTAGAACAAAATCCAAGGTTTTGTTTTACATTGTCTCACATACTGTTTATTTACAAAAATACTGTTTATAGTCAAAAATACTTGTTATACTAAATACTGTTTGTGTAGCAGTTGAGAAATTCTCTTTTGCCACCACAGGTAAACATATTAATTGTTGCACAAGCAAACTGGAATGATTTCCAGTAGAAATGAAGCAGAGAGGAAGTGGTTTTCCTGCCTTAAGAAATAAGGATTGTAGGCCGGGCAGTGGTGGCGCATGCCTTTAATCCCAGCACTTGGGAGGCAGAGGCAGCAGATTTCTGAGTTCATGGCTATCCTGGTCTACAGAGTGAGTTCCCTACATAGAGAAACCCTGTCTTGAAGAAAAAAAAGAAAGAAAGAGAGAGGGGGGGTAGAGGGGGAGGGAGGAAGAAAGGAGGGAAGGAAGGAAGGAAGGAAGGAAGGAAGGAAGGAAGGATTGGATGGTAGTGGTGGCTTGCTTGCTCTTCCTCGCCACAACAATGAGATCCTTCTATATTTATGACTATCTTCTACCACTACATCTCCCCCAAAATGGGGACAGCCTCCAAAGTCTTAGCTAGTTACAACCAAAGTCTAGGAGTGTATATTTCTAGGAGTTTAAGGGTGGGGTTGGGGTGGGGGCATGGCATGACCAATGACAACATGACTTGAGTCTTTGAAATGAAAGCAAAAGCTTCTGCTTACCTAGAAAGAATCTAAGTGCTAAGGAGTCTTTAGCTCAGTTTGGGCTTTGAAAAATGGAAGATCCTCTTTGTACTGGCTAGTTTTGTGTCAACTTGACACCAGCTAGAGTCATCAGAGAGGAAGGAGTCTCCGTTGAGGAAATGCCTCCGTGAGATCCAGCTGAAAGGCATTTTCTCAATTAGTCACTAATGGGGGGAGGGGCCAGCCCATTGTGGGTGGTGCCATCCCTGAGCTGGTGGCCCTGAGCAAGTCATGGGAAGCAAGCAGGTAAGTATCACTTCTCCATGCCTCTGCATCAGCTCCTGCCTCCAGGTTCTAGACCTGTTAGAGTTCCTGTCCTGATTTCCTTCAGTGATGGACAGCAATATGGAAATGTAAGCTGAATAAACTCCACCCCAACTTGCTTTTTAGTCAGGATGTTTTGTTACAGTAATAGAAACCCTATCTAAGGCACACCTCAAAAATGACCAACCAACTAGCTACTCTTCAGCAACAAAAAGAAAAGAGACACTGATACTCATACAATGTTAAAGCGCCTTCTTATGCTAACAAAAGGAGAGTGGACACACAAGTTCTGCATATTATATGACTCAAGTTATATGAAATTTCCTGGAGAGACAAATCTGTAAGAGACAGGAATAGGTATTGAATATAAAAGGACACTGGAATCTTTAGGAGGTGACAGAAAGTACGTTTTACATAACTATAAATTTCCTAAAAATCACCAAGCCGGGTGCTTTGAAATAGCTATGGTAGTTATACTTCCACAAAGCTAAAAGAGATAAAAAACAAAACAAAACAAAAACAAAAACAAAAACAAAACAAAAAACCCTCACAAGATCAAACAGATAAAGGCTTGGCTTGATTGCAGTTAGCTGCAGGCATTGGCTTACAAATCCTAAACCGACTACATGCCATGCAGCCACATCTTTCCCCTTAATTTGCAGGTCAAGTAATTAGCTAACTCTGTTGTTGAAGAATACAGGATTTAGGCTCAACAAAACCAAAGGCGTGTTGTCAAGTTCCTCACTGTGTGCAGAGGAGACCTTGGCTAACCCATCGAGCTGTGCACCTGCTTTTCTCTGAGGTAGCAGGATAGTCAGGAGGATGGTGCTCCTTTTCGGTGCTCCCCTGGATGCTCCTATCATTGTGTGCATGCCAGCCAAGTGCGTTGCATGGGTGTGATTGGCCTATCTCAATCTGAAGGATGAAGACAATGCCTGTTAAGCCAGAACTGTTTTGCTTCAAGGATGAGACCATTTACTTCGGTACCTACCCCCTTACTAAAAGATTCACCCTCCTCTCATACCTAGAGAATAGGAAAAGACACACTAGGAATCATGGGACCCTATGACTTTTAACTTGCTCCTTTTTTTTTTTTTTTAACCTTTAAGAAACCTACTGGAGCTTGGTCCAAACCAGGGAGGCTGTGCAGGAACTAGGCAGAGTCCATGGAGCAGTGACTTTGGCAAGGAGACAATGGGTATTTCTCCATCTGTAGGAAGAAAACAGTTTTTCCTATCAAACTGGTAAAATTAGTATGTACACACCATTCTAATTTGGAGTACATAGAAAATGATGAGCCTGAGAGTCTAATCTGGGTGGCTTGCTTCCAGTGATGCCTCTGGGGCTGTTCTCTCCAGCAATCTAATTCTCCTGCCCGGCTCCCCAGCTGGCTCTTTCTTTTAATGTCTCCTGAGTCCTTTGCCTATTCCTAATCTTATAGACTGTGCATTTCTTTCCCTTTTTTTTTTTTTTTAATCTAACTTCACTATTGTCTCAAGAACACTTTCCTGGGGCTGGAGAGATGGCTCAGTGGTTAAGAGCACTGACTGCTCTTCCGAAGGTCCTGAGTTCAAATCCCATCAACCACATGGTGGCTCACAACCATATGTAACAAGATCCGATGCCCTCTTCTGGTGTGTCTGAAGACAGCTACAAATGTACTTACATATAATAAATAAATAAATGTTTTTTTTTTTTTAAACGAACACTTTCCTGGTGTCCTTGTACTTACCTGTAATCCCAGTAGAATGCTAAGGTAGTGTGGTGGTTTGAATGAGAATGACCACTTTCAGCTCATATATTTGAATGCTTGCTTACCGGTTGGTAGAACTGTTTGGGAAGGTCTGATTGGAGAAGGTGTGTCACTGGGGGGTGTTTACATCAATAGGAATGCAACTGAGACTGAGACAGGGTTGGGGGTGGGACTTGGGGGTGGATGGTAGCAAACTATAAACTTCTACAACTTGGATAGATATTGAGTGCCTGACACAGAATCACAGTTTGTGGTGTTGTGATAATTACCAGGTCTCTAGAACTGTCATTCTGTATAAAGGTACTTCACATCCATAACAGTTTCATTCCCCCTCCCCGACCCCTCCCGACAGGCATTCTACTTTTTCCCCCCTAGAGTCTGACATTTTAGATACTTCCCACAGAGCTGTGAGGTGTTTGCGTTTCTATCACTGGCATCTGCCACTAGTGTCTTCTAGATCCACCCATGCTGATGTACATGCTAAGATTTCCTTCTTTATATGTTCAATAACATTCTATTGTGCATTCATGTTGTGTTTTCTTTCTGTTGACTAACATTTAGATTGCTTGGCTATTTTGGCGATTGTTAGTAGCATTGTGAAGAACGGGAGAATAAGAGAAATAACTCTTAGACTCTGATCTCTGCTATCTTGGATATATACACAAAAGTGAGAGTTTGAAAACATAATAACTCTATGTTTAATGGTTTAGAGAAGCCCACGTCTATTTCCTACAGAAGCCGCCCGACTGTACATTCCCATTAGTACTATACCAGGGATCCAATATATCCACATCCTTGCCAACACACGTCTTCCTAAAACATAGAAGGCTAGCTTACCAGGTGTGGGATGCTTTCCTGCAGTGGTTCACATCGGCATTTTCCTGATGATTTATATTCATCCCTCTAGTTCAATGTGTTGGCAGTGCCTGGAACAAGCAGCTGCTCACCAAGTCGAATTTGTGTGAGTAAATTAAGCCGGATAACTCCACTTTCATGCTGAGTACATGCTTGATCCCTTCTGGGTCAAAGGGAGAAAACAGGATGTCTATGACACAGAAGTGAAAGACCTGGGCTGGTGGGCTCTTGTGCTTTTGTTTTCCTATTAGGAAACTATAAAAATGGCTGAAAGTTGGGAACTTTGGGCGAGTTCACCACAATGAGAAGAGCTGAGTCTTTGGGAGAAATGACATTTAAGTATTTTGGATACTTTTTTTTCCTGTCCCTACGCTTATGTTTATTAAATACTGACAAACACAGAAAACCTGTACCAAAACCATCCCCAAATTCCTTATCAGTTTGAAACAGTAATCTTGAGGACATTACCGCCTGGACCCCTCTTCCTCTGCCGCGCGCGTCCTCCCCCACTGCCCCGGCCTCGGCCTCTTCCTGCAACAGCTTCTCTTTTCTTAGATTCCACTTCAGGTTCAACATCCTCAAGTATTGTATCTAGAGGGAAGCCGTCTGTGATTGTTCCAGGGACTTGTGTTCCATTCTTCTATTCAATGGTTACAGTTTCATGACTCACTTTCATCAAAAATCTCATGAGCTTCAGCCTAGCGATGCAGTTTCCCTTCTGGTCCGACTGTTCACTGAATTGAGGCTCCAAAGAGCCGCGGACTAGGGTTATGAATGGCCGGAAGAGTGCACGCGAAAGCCTGCGCTGGAAACCTTTTAATATAAATTGTTATGCTAAGTCCTTATGCTCTGGCCCGTTCTTCTTTCTTCCACCTTCTCCAGCCCCTTTCTACCCTTTTCATCCCCTAACACTAAATAGGAGTTAAAAAAAAAAAAAAACAAGATAGAAAGGAAAGGGGGTGACAGTGTTGTTAGACTACTTCCTGCTGATGAGAGGCGTCCAGTTCCTTGGGGGTAAGTTTAATTTTCTCTGTCAACAACCAACAAACCCCCACCACTCAGGGACCTAGCATTTATACACCCTCTGAAAAGTCCCCAGAATTCCAAATGTCACACAACTGCAGAAACTATGCTGGCAAAGTCCCCCCCACCCCCCAGCCCCCTTCACCATATCACTAGGCAAATCATAGTCAGGCACTGGAGACGGTCTGAAGCAGCCCCATATCCCATACCTGGGAGTAAAACAAAACCATATTCTTATTATATTTCTTTGTCTTTTAAAGAAACCAAAATTTCAAGATTGCCACTACAACCAGGGATGGTTTCTTTCCTCTCCTTCTCATCCTCTGTGACTATCCTAAGTAACTGTCCCCCACATCTGCTTTGTGTAAGCCTTGGATTTATTGTAGTTCACAATTCTTTTTGATAGATATGTTTGTTCCCCTTTTTCTTTAACTTCCCACAGGCCTTTGCACCCTCCTATCCCTTGCRGCAGCTGTCCTGCCTCTGGTACTCCCCACAGCTCTCTGCAACA
>BDUI01001995.1:89729-102232 GCA_002335545.1 Apodemus speciosus
GAAACTTGTACAGGATCAGGCCTTATACATTCAATGTAGCAGGATATCTGATCACACTGTGAACACCAAGATTGTGTTATTTACTGGGAAAAAAAACCTGTTTTTAGTTGTGGTGTGGCTCAGCCTTAGCACACACCTTTACTCTAAGAGCTATCTGCTTGAATTTTGTAAACAGGATTAAATAAAGTAGACCATAGGTCAAGAGGCAGAGCAAACAACCAGTTGTCAGGAAGCGAACGTAGGATTATTAAGGAAAATCCTTAACATGTTTCTAAAACCTCTCTGAACTCATTGGGTCACCAAGCTGTATTTAATAGAATGCTTTGTTTACTCTGTTTTTGTTGTCCTATCTAAGGTGACATGTTAGCTCTGACAGTTATGGTCTGACTGCACTGAGAAGGCCAGAAGAAAGATGGGAAATGTTTGTAGTTCAGTGGAGAATGAGAAAGAATAACTTAGTAATAGAATTCCTAACAATGGAATACACACAAAATAACAATCTGATCACACTAGTGAAACGAAAGGAAATATAAACCAGCTAAAAACATGCTTGAGGGAATGAATATCATTGTGTCTGGTGAGTGGGGTTATACTTGATAGAGGTGCTTGAGGCAGTTGTTTTGAAAGCATACTTTGTAGAAATATTTGATTGTTAAAAATAAATGTATGTATAACTTCGTTAAAAATAAAATGTAAATCATATCAGGCTCTGGAATGGCACCTTGTGTGCAGACCCAACTCCTAAATCTTACTAGTTGTACAATATTGAGTACAGCATTTAACTTCTTTGGGCGTTAGTTTCCTAATCTCAATAGTAATGAAGATGATGATGTTAACTATGCAAAAGGTGTGGGGACTGGAGAGATGGCTCAGCAGTTAAGAGCACTGACCATTCTTTTGAAGGTCCTGAGTTCAAATCCCAGCTCACAACCATGATGAGGTCTGATGCCCTCTTCTGGGGTGTCTAAAGATAGCTACAGTATAGTTACATATAATAAATAAATAAATCTTTAAAAAAAACTATGCAAAGGGTGATGAGATAATTGAATACATAATGTTCATAGAGGGTCAGCACTGGGCTCGGCCTTTTGAAGAGTTTCTTTGCTTTGCTTCTTGCCAGTCATCTTTATTTGAGTGGTTGTTCCCTGGGTTATCAAATTTCTACTATGTTTCTTATCACAACAACTTCCAGATATTACCACTAATTCTCTTTGATGGGAATTATTAGTACTCCCAAGTATATTAAAAAATATCCAAATATCTGGTCAAATATCTAAAACAGAGATAGCATCCTCCTATCGGTATGTATAGATACATACAGTTCTAGAGCACATTGAAAACCACATTTACAAGTGACTCATTTCTCATTTCATGCTTTCTTGCCTGGGTTGTGAGTGTTTGTGCTCCTGTGTGCACACGCAGTGGACAATAATAAGATCTGAACTCAAGTTGTCATTTTGTCACTCTAAGACTACTGTTTTTTTTTTTTTGCACCACCTTAGTAGACTGACAGTGAGTTGTTGTATTAAATTATTTAAATCCAAGCTCAGGGCTTCTACTCTGTCCTGATCATTGAGTTTCTGGATGAAAGACACATATACAGCCTTTATATTTTTATAAGCCCTAAACAGCAGAATAGCTGGACAGCTGCCTGCCCTTCATGCTGTTATAATCTACTTTCCTATCAATAAAGTTGAGTTATTATTTACTATTTACTATGTTTCATCTGGGCTGCTCTTAGCTCCAATTGGACAGCCGACAGGACCATGTACTCTTGACCCTTATCCCACAGTGGCTTCTTCCTCCTCCTCTCCTGAATATTATTCTTCTTCCTTCTCCAAATCCACAAAACCTAAAGCCCACCTATGTTTCCTTCTGTCCAACTACTAGCTGTTGGCATCTTTATTTACCAATCACAATTAACACAGGGTCACTTAGCTAGCATCTCCATGTGGACTCTTGTCTCTGGGGCAACTAGATTTGGGAGCCAAATAAGCATCAGAATACAAGCAGCACCAGGCCAGCTCACTACAGTGAGTGAGGAACAATTTCTTTGGGCTCAAATCAGGGACATGAAGGTGTAAGATAGACAACCTTTAAGTTTCTGTGAGCTTCAACTTTCCATGTGTTACTGAAGCACAGGACAATCCCAGCCTGTTTCACTAGCAGGATTTATCTCTTCTGTATAAGGAATAAGGATTCCACAAAGTGTCAAAGTGCACGTGGCTAAGTGCTGTTCTCTTGCATGCAATTTTCACTTCCTGTCCTACTCATATGGAACAAGATACAAAATTTCTTTGAGTTTTATTTTCACTTTTACAGTGGCTTGGGATCTCACCTCATAAGAGACACAGAAGCTTATTATATATTTTTCAAGAAGCTATCAGTTATGAAACTCACTGGGCTCAAAACTTCCCAAGGGAACAAGCTTTGACTGGACAAGACAGTCCAGTTTTCAACAACGCTCTTGGTAATTTTCTAGATATAACTGCAGCTGTGGACCGGTTGTGTTTCTAGTTATGGATTATATCCAGGGCTGGGGTGGGACGTTCCAAAGGTTTTCTACTGCTTCAGCTCTGGAGAGTCCCTCAACAAACCATATCAGCCAGCTGGGAGGAACCACAAGCATACCCTGTGGACACTCAAAAGTTTGAAAACCATCTCGCTGCTCGTGAGTTTCAAGCTGGACAGAGATCAGAGGTGGAGACAGCCTTTTGCTTATGTCTGGCTAAGTGTGTGGAACTGACTGTGGCATCCGTTTCACTCAAGCATTCTACTCACTGATCTCACAGTGTTTAGGCAGAGGTGCACAGTCTGATGGTTTGTGACTTGAGAAATATGTCTCTGTGAAGCATGACTCTTATTCAATGTTTAAACCACCAACATGCGATCGCAACAACTTTTTTTTGAAGGAAAATCTCTAGGAAACCAGTTGGTCTTAGTATTAATTATATTTTAAAAGATGCAATCTGAAGCAACCCTCATAAGTGCCCTTAATCAATGTCTGAAGACTGTTTAATGCATTGATTAGAAGTTCCTTATCCTTGAGCATGCTGCTACTTAATGAACCATTAAGTGAAGTTAATTATTATTAATAGATTACAGACTTGAAACTTCACCCTGAACTTCATTTCCCCATACATTTATAGTAGATTAAAAGTTGGGGGAAAGCTAAGCCCCYTCCATGCGCATGGCAACCGTGTGGAGTAGTGCCCTCTTCTCCATGCCATTCTGTCCCAACCTCGTGAGACAAGCACTTTCTTCCCAGCCTCATGAAAAGATATCCTATAAAGAATATACTAAAGTCAGTCAAAGGTTTGTGAAGACCTGTCCAATCTGCTGTGTTCTCTRAGGCAAGGGAYTTTGTGTTAGTAGTTCTTGGAATGAATGAAAGGATATCATCAGACTTCACCCTGATAGTTGGCGTGTAAAAGAAGGAATGGCCCCAGTGGTTGATCTGCAAAAGCTCTTAGCAGAGTGTCTGGCACATAGTAGGGATTCAGCAAAGGTTAGGTTTTATCTTCTTTAGGTTTAATATTTTGGGGGAGCTTAAAATTTATTTTTAAGTTTCTGAGCCATCTCTTTAGCACCTAGTTGTTTTCTTACTCTAAGTTTGTCATCATGGGTCCATGGACTTATCTCCCAGGGACAGTGACTGGGCTTTTATTGTTCCATCTTGGGTCCCTGCACAGTCCATGGTTTTGTTTGGAACTTATTCAGAGTCTATTAGCTTCAGCAGTGGGGTGATTACACAGTCAATGTTCTCAGAATCCCCAGGAACCTGTTGACTTTGCTCAGATCGTTAACATAAAGGATTCTGGGGCCAGTTAGTTGCTATACTGCTGGGWGATATGAAGATTCTTCCTCTGGCAGTGTTCACACGTTGGTTCACATAACACCAGTGATATTGGCTTGCATGAGTCCCATTGCTTGTTCTGGCACTACAAGCAAAGCTCTAGTTGGGGCAGCAGGGTTCTGGGGTAATGAGTAGAATACATAATTTGGAAGTGGTTTTAGTCTGCTACATGAATGGTTCTCTTTTTAGAGAAACAAATGATGTTAAAATATCTTAGTGACTACTCTTAATCAGTGAAAAACATTGTTGGAAGGAAAATGAAATATTGGTGAACGAAATTTGTCTTAGTTTGTAATACCAAAATATTGGAAATAGCTCATGTCCATCAACAGAGCACTGATAATAAATTACAGTCAATCTATCAAAAAAGAATGAGGAAACTATGCATCATCGTGGAAAGATTGTTGGGAGTTATTTCAAGAGAAAAGAAGCAAAATGCAAATGGTTCAATGGCCTGAGGGGAGAACCTGCTACCAGTCTGCTAAATGAACACAGTATTAAAGTGTTTTCTAAAGACCTATGTTGTCCTAACAGACTAATGTATCTCTCGGCCTTCATCCCCTTGCAGTAGATGCCTTAACACAGAGATGCACAACTGGCCAGGGTGCAGAAAAGAGGGAGCTGGGGTGCTAAGCCTCAAATGGGACATTTTCAACACACCACCTCTTCCTAAGGCTCAAGGGTCGTCGCTGTGGAAGAGGGGTCAGAAAGACTCTATGGATGACTAGGAAACTGTTTTCTGAACACAGCAGGGCAGGTRCACACATGAACTCACAATAGTTTTGACAACACAAGACCCGTGAAAGCTCATGTCAGACTGAATCCCAGCATGGAGAGGGGAAGTGGGCACAATGTTCCACCCTCTATCAAAGCTATCAACTGATAGCTTTAGAGAAGGATGGAAGGAGAGAGGAAGTGGGGCAGGGGTCAAGTTAGTTTTAGGATGGTTGCCTCTTGCGGGTTGCCCACACTCTAAGGGAAGGCTACATCCAAGGACATATGGGCAGAATAAATTGGGCTTAATGGATTTCAAAAAGGAAAGCACACACAAAATTGGGTGAGCAGGGACAGGGGCAGGGGTATTAATCTGGAAAGAGTTCAAAGAGGTGGTGAATATGATCAAACACTATATATTTGGGAATGCTCAGGGAACATTTAAAAATGAGGAGCAAAAAGCAGAGGAAAATGCACATAAAATTTCCTTATAAAAGTGCAGTTCATCTCTGACGTGGCACATAAGAAAATGGCAACTGTGGTGACTGAGGGGACAGACTCAGGTGGCCACAGAAGAAAGAAACCGAAATAAATTTTGGCAAATCTTTAATTTTTAGTCTCCAAACAGGCTGTGTTTACTATGGGTGATTACCTAGTGTAGTTCCACTTACCTAGGAGGGTTTGGGTTTTGTGTTGTGGTACTGGGGTCTTCCAGGCTGACTGGTAGAAATGCAAGGATGAAATATGGCTGAGGTTGTAGTTCTGCTCCGTAGCTGAGGAATACCTGCTCCCACCTCCCAGTCGTCTACGGAATGTAGGGAACACCTCCTGCCTTACAGACAGTGCCATCTATGTGCATGGGTGCCAGCTCACTAATACAAAGGGCATGTTAAGAAAGAAAAGAACAGTAGTTTTTTCTCTGACCCTAAAACAATGCCCTCCTTTGCATATGAAAGCCAGGCCACCAATCCACTCRATCCACACACACTTCCATTTTCTTGGAAATTTAAAGTTAATTCCAATGAAATTTAAGTTCAGATGATGCTATTTAAAGAAGCAAATTCTGTCCTGTTTCTGTGAATTCATTTTGTCTTCATTTTGAATATGTGAATCTTTATATATAAACTACAACCTGTCATCAAAGTATTTAACCAAAGGCCTTTAATCTCAAATCTCAGGGAAGTAAAACAGGAGCTTATAATGTGTGCTGTCAAAGACTATGGAGCAGCAATTCAAAAGACATCTCAGAGACAGACAGTCTAGATTTCACTTGGCTTTGGTGCTATGACCATGTCTCCTCTCTTTAGAATTGGTTGTTTTGGGCTGGAGAGGTGGATTAGAGGTTAAGAGCACTGGTTGCTCTTCCAGAGGTCCTGAGTTCAATTCCCAGCRACCACATGGTGGCTCACAAGCATCTGTAATGCCCTCTTTTGGTGTGTCTGAAGATATAGAGCAAGGATCACATTAACTGCAAAATTAAGAGGGAGTCAAACAGTGCAAGGAAGGCTTAACTTGCACAGGAGAATGAAGGACCTTCTTGTGATAACAACCCTCGTACTTTATTTGCCTTGTAGTTTCAATTTACTTTTTGCTATACTAACTATGGCGACTGTTTTCTATCTGCTTAGTCTCTTGCCTCCTACTCACTCCTCTGTCCCTCTCTGTGGATTTGCGTACAAAGGACAGTTAACAGTAGGCCCAAGACTGCTATTTCTAGAAACATCTGTTTGCAAGGTTGGCCACAGACTGGCATCTGGGAACTTAGGTTCCAGGAAAGTTCCCACCATTCTATGAATTATGAGTGTTCAACTGTTCAGACAATTTCAGTTCAGATTCAATACCTTTCCTCTGCTATTCAGGGACCTGGGATTGCACCATGAAGAGAGTATTAGTTAGCTCAGCCCGCAGTAAGAACCCCAGGCACCAAATCTGCAGTCCTTCCCTTGAGGGTAGCATTTTACACCCTGTGTTGTAACTTGTGACTCCTGCAGGAGCAGTTTGGACACAGCTTCCTCCAGACTTTTTGCTGTGTGCCTTTTCCACCTGGTAATTCAACTGTGCATGTGTCACTGTCAGAGCTATGTGTAAGACTGTCCAAAGAGTCCTTCAGCAAAGCATTGAGCTGGATTTGAGGACCCTTAACACACCCTTACTTCTGGTCCCCTCCTTCACAGCACACCACTGGCCCTTGTCACTTCTGATCTCTTCTGGGTGGCTCTTTATCCTTGTCTCTCTCACTCCCTTCCCCCATTCTAGTTTTGCTGGATTCTTTCCTGTTCACCAGACATTCCCTAAATGCCCTGCCCCACACCCTCTGGCTTTTGTCCTTACATTTCCCCCCTGCCTGTGCCTTTTATCTCAGATCTATGCTTGTTTTTCCCACTCTCCCAATTGTGTTTCCATCCTTGTCTGCTCTTCTTGGGGATCCACTTACCAATTTCTGACTTGGCTCATGCCTCTCTCCAGGGCCYCTTGGATTTAGGACTAAGCACAAACCAATACAGCGTGAGAGGCAGGTGTGTATTCTAAAAATTACCCGACTGGAACACATTCTACCTTTCTCACTCTCTCTTTTCTTGTCAAGGGAGATAAAGTGTAATATTTGAAACTTTGTTAGTCGACTTTTAACATAAAGCCATTTGGGGATAGATAAGCCAATGAGGTGACAAGACCAATTCTTCAAAACCTCCTCAGTGMTATTTTTAAGGCTTATTTTTTGTTTTGTTTTGTTTTAAATTATGTGTACATGTATCTGTAGGGCTTGTGCACATGTGTGGATGTCTGTGGAGCACAGAGGTATCAGATTCCCCTCGAATTGGAGTTGCAGGAGATTGTGAGCCATCTGGCATAGTGCTGGGAACGAGCCTCAGGTCTTTTGGAAGACTCAATTTAGCCACCGAGCCACCTTGTCAGTTCCCACCTCCGTACCTTGACAAATGCTGGAAGCATTTAGCCCTTCCCTCTCTGACTTCAATTAGTTCCAATTTTAACTAATCCAAGCTCAAATATGTCATCTGTCTTTGGAACCCCGGAGTAGAGTCCTAGTACAAGCCATAGTACATGAATCCCTTTTGGGGAACAAAATAGGAGGAAACAGGTAGAATGGTAGGACATCTCAGCCACAGCCAAGCATTACAGTAATGTTCTCCAAGGAGTCTTACCTCCCGTGTCCCCATGGGACATTGCCTTTTTTTTTTTGTTTTTGTTTTTTTTAATCAAAGATAGAGTTGGGGAAAAAATGAAAAAGATGCCAAGGTTATCTCTTCATTTCCTTAGATCTAGGTTGGACATGTGCTTGGTTTGGATTAACAAAATGGAACAAATGTACATTTTTCTAGTTCCAGAGTCTTTAGAGACTGTGATCGCCTACTACCCTCCTGAAACCATGATATCACCTTGCTGTGAAACCTGGAATCACCTTCCAGACAACACAAGACACTGTGGGGAATAACAGGTGCCCCCATGTAAAGCCAGCCATCAGCTGCTGGCTATGTGAGTGGCTCTTTAGAACCAACACCAGGTGCCAGATATGTGATGTCTCCTTAGGCTCTCGAGGCTCACATGAGCCATCAGATAACTTGAGCACATGAATGTCTGCAGGCAAGACCATCAGGAGTCACTCCTAGATGACATCATGAAAATATATAGTTGCTGTCTTTAAGTCACTAGGTTTTGATGAGCATTTTTTATACAGCCAATTCACACCCAAAGATTAACCCTAGCTACTATTTCTTGTTATAGAAAGAGCCTGAAAGAAAGTTGGAATGTGCTGACGAACAAGCAACTTAATTAGATTCACTCATTCAGAAAAGAAGCCACAATCTTAGCTTACATCTTTGAGCTTAAGTTAAATGAAGAATACAGCCAGCGTGGTGGCTCATCTCTGCAACTCCAGAATTTAGGAGACCAAGACAGGAGAATTGCTTTGAGTTCAAGGCCTGTGCAGGCAACATAGTGGGTGCCAAGTCAGCTAGCCTTTCTATAATGTGATAGTCTTGTCTGACAATAACAAAAAGAACATAATGTTCAGCAACAATTCAGAACTTCAGAAAGGAGGGTCAGTAAGTCTGTCCCAGGAACGATGGATAAAAAAGAAGATCTAGCCGTCCTTCCATTGTCTCATTTTCTGACCTTGAAACACTCTCTGGCCTCTTGGTGCTCCATTTCTTCAGGGATAATCAGAAGCCAGATCTACTCCTTACTCATCATTCAGGAAGCTGAATAGCATTGTGAGGGAGGGAGGGGATGACAGATTTTAACACCCCGCTCATTTAGTACAATTTAGTTTTTAAAAGTCATAGATTGCTTTTATAATCTGCAAAGATGCATTCAGAGGCTGAAATGTGCCCTCCTGGTGAAGTTTTCATCTTTTGTGCTTTAAAGATAGGTCATTTTCCCTGAAATAGTTCTTTCCCTTCCGATGGGTTTGAACACTAAACATGATCACAACCCAGTTTTGGTGGCCTTAGGTGATGGGAGTGGGGAATGCGAGTAGGGGGACATTTGGYCTAGGGTATTGAACCCAGGGCTTTCTGCCTGTCAGGTAAGCACATCTTCACTTAACCACACTCACTCGGCCTTGCGGCTTCTATTTGTTCCTGTGGACCATTTCCATATCATAACACATGTATCTTTCTCATCTAAAAATAACTACATAAAGAATCAGTGATGTGACTCACTTGTTAAAAGGATTGCCACATAAACCTGATGATGAGAACTCGATATCTGGAACCCATATAAACATGAAAGGAAAGACCCAACGCGCCACCATTGTGCTCTGATCCTCCACAGACTCACTGCGGTGCATGTGGCCCGACACAATAGCTAATGCTAATAGAATGTAGAAGGGCTGGGATTACAGCCCAGTGGTAGACTACAGTAAAACACATGCACATAGACTTCTACTAAAGAAGAGCTGATTTACTTAATAAAAATAAACCCCTTTCTTGATATCTAGGATGGAAATGTCTATTTTCTTCTCAGTATGTCCAGAAACATTTTACCCTTTGTCTCATTGCAAATACCGGGGAAAAGGACCACAATCTTACAGTTTTACACCTCCTCAAAATATGTGAGCCAAAACTTAGAATGTTGAATAAGTAAGCAAGCATAGCTCCTGTTGCCCTCTGGCAAATTTACCTGGGGGATCGATCACTCCAGCAAAATCAAACCCAAACTGCTCTCAAGGCTTCTTATAGTAAATGGAAACATCAATGGGTAGTGAAGACACATTTTAAATCCTATAAACTTTAAAAGTCTCAAATAGAAGTCCTAAGCAGTCCTGAGAGGAGAACAAACCTTATAAAGAAGTGAAGCTGGGTATGTGGCACATCTTTAATCTCAGCGTTCAGGAGGCAGAGGGAGGCTGATCTGTGAGTTCAAGGTCAGCCAGGGCTACATAGTGAGATACTCTCTTAAGGAGTTCTGTTTTGTTTTTAATGACACATCCCAGATAATATTTAGGCTCCCCACCTCAATTCTTCACAAATCTTAAAAGGATTCTGAATTATGGCAACATTTCTTGAAAAGGTGAGGGAGAACAGTTTTTAAAAGTGAGCTACAGGACGTGGTGGCGCACGCCTGTAATCCCAGCACTTGGGAGGCAGAGGCAGGCAGATTTCTGAGTTCGAGGCCAGCCTGGTCTACAAAGTGAGTTCCAGGATAGCCAGGACTACACAGAGAAACCCTGTCTCGAAAAACCAAGGAAAAAAAAAAAAGTGAGCTACAAGGTGTTAGTTGCTTTAAATACTGAGATCTAGGGGCGGGGGATAAACTGCAACTACAGTTTATAAGATAACAAAGGATAATGCTATATTTTAAAGATAGCCAGGAGCTGGGGTGTGGTGATATGGATATACACACTTGCCAACAAGCTGAAGGTCAGAGTTTGATCTTGTGATCCACACAGTGGAAAACAGAGATCCGACTCCCACTTGTTCTCTGATCTCTCTCTCTCTCTCTCTCTCTCTCTCATTTCTTAATCACATGCAGGGAGGTGACTGCTCAGTCAGTCTAGCCATTGCTTAGCAGTCACAAAGCCCTGGATTCAATCACAAGTACCACATAAACGTGGGTGGAAGCCCAACGCTTGGAAGGTGGCGCCGGGAGGATCAGACAATTGAGGTTTCCCTCGTTACACTGAGTTGAAGGCCAGCCCTGCTTAGAAGAGACCCAGTCTCAAAAATGCTGAGAACCACACCTTTTTAAAACAATTTTATTGGTTATCTTATTTACATTTCAAATGTTATCCCCCCTTCCTGGTCTCCCCTCCGCAAACCCCCATCCCACCCCAGAGATCCGCATCTTAATGAACATTTTATTGTAGTTTTGTACCACTTAGGTAGATGAATTAAAAGTCGCCATCCTAAGTGGTGGCTCATGGCTCACACCTGTCATTCTAGCACTTCAGAGGACCAGGCAGATTGTTGACACCAGTGTGAGGCTGCATAGCATGAATTCTCAGACGACCTTCATGGTTCAGAAGATCTGTCTCTGCTCTCCCACTGCCACGGGGCACTAGTTCCATCTGTGCCACCTACTTAAGGACGAGGATATAGCTTCAAAATCTGATTCCCCTTCCTCTCAGTTGAGCCTTGCTCTTCAGCCTGAACTCAACATTTCCAATAGTTTTAAAAAAGAAAATAGAAGTCTTCGGACAGTAAGCTGGCACCGTGGTTGCTGGTACTTGGCACCAAGCCTGTGGATCTCCAAGACCAACATTGTGCAAGGAGAGAGCTGACATTTTTTTTTTTTTAATGATTTATGTATTTATGTGAGTACACAGTTGCTGTCTTCAGACACACCAGGAGAGGGCATCAGATCCCATTAGAGATGGTTGTGAGCCACCATGTGGTTGCCAGGAATTCAACCCAGGACCTTAGGAAGAGCAGACAGGGTTCTTAGCCACTGATTCTCCAGCCCCCAAGAGCTGACTCTTATAGGTTGTCTCCTATAACTTGCCTCCCCCTGACACTCATTAAATAAAAAACAAATGTGGTAAAAATGTTTGAAAAGTCTCATTTTTCCCATGCTTCCCTGCAGGTCAGTCCCATCCTCTGCTCCCTTGCAGCAAGGCCCCTGATAGACGTGTGCATACCCATTTTCATGTACTTGATCCCTGGACTTCTTTTCCCCACTAACTCAATCTGTTCAGACTTTTGCTCTCCACCAACTTTATTGAAACTGCTCTTGTTAGTGCCACCATGGACTTCTTGGTCCTTGCCCCCAATGATATACCTGTTCAATCTCACTTGACCTAGAACAGTATTCAGCAAAATGACCAACTCTTCTTTCCAAGAAATATGATTCATCTGCCCTTCATTACACCACTCGCTCTGGTGTTCTTTCTACTCCACAGTGTTTAGATATTTGTGACAGCCCTCCTTACTCCCACCAAAAAAACAAACAAAAACAAACAAAAAACATTTGGTTAGAGTCTTCCCCACGGCCCCCAACAACTCCATATTTATATTTGTTTAGACTCAAAATTGGGGAGTCATATTTAGTTCTTCTTCTTTACTCTATTCCAACAGGACAGTAATCTGGTGGTTGTATCATCCACACTGATCCCACTGATCCCACTGATCCCACGGCTGAGTTACTGTGGTAGTAAACTAGCTCCCATCTCAGGTGGGTTGATGTAGCCTTCAGATGGCTCTGTTTCCAATCAGGTTAGCGCAGTCAGACCGCATCTCTAAATATGTCAGTGGATTCTTGTCTCACAGTAAGATCTAAAGACTGCACAAACTTGTATATGTGATTTACCCCMTTCCTTCCTTCTTAGCTTTTAGACTCTCTTCATTCACTGCTTTATCCACAGAAGACTGTATTTCTAGAAAATGGTGCTTCAACATTTTTAAATGTCTCTTGCTCTGTGCCTGCTGCCTAAAACCCAATACCTCTTGTTTTCTCCCTTCTTTATATGTTATCCATG
>BDUI01001995.1:102452-115042 GCA_002335545.1 Apodemus speciosus
TTTTTTTTTTGAGATGCAACCTCAATCCTAACACAGATAAGTTCAGTATCAATAGGTTAACAATTATGTTTAATGCCTATGTAAAGTACAAAGGGAAGTGCATTTTCAAAATTCCCCAAATGGAATTTGATTAAAGCCATACTCAGTATCTTCACTCCTAGTTCATCAATCAATATAACTAGTACAAGGAAACACTGGTCCAGGGAATTTATAGGGAAGTAGAAAACATTTTTGTTCTAACACTGTCTCTTATCTGGCTATGCTTTGGATATCCATTTCAACTTGAAAAAGTTCAATTGTGAGTTGTTTATCCTTTCCATATTTTCTATTGTTGGTGATTGACTGGAACCTAGAATTCATTAATAACTCTAGGTGATATTCCTGATAACATCTTGTGGCTTGTATTTTGTTTGTTTGTTTTTTGAGATAGAGTTTTTCTGTTTAGCCCTGGCTGTCCTGAACTCACTCTGTAGATCAGGCTGGCCTGGAATTGAGAGATCTGCCTGCCTTTGCCTCCTGAGTGCTGGGATTAAAGTCATGGGCCACCACTGTCCAACTGTATTTTTTCATCCACAAAAATAAAAGGTTTTCAATCCCTACTTCTTTGGGACTGAAGGCCATCAGAGGATACACAATCTCGCAGAATAAGAACTACTGAATTCCTGGCCAAGGATCCAATCATTGTTGAACTAGCTGGCCCACAGCCTATAAGCCACTTTAACAAATTCCCTTTTAAATGTCACTTCTGTTCCTCTAGAGAACCCTAATACAGAGTACCGACTCTTCATGGTGATGTGTGGGTGTCTATGTGCATGTGTGAACTTCAGTGCTCCAAAATAAGAGACGGATACCCATTTTTATTGTAGAGAAATTACAGTAGTAAATCAGATTTTTGTGACCTTGATCTTGTTTTAGCTTTGAGGCAGTCTTGATATATAGCTCAGGCTATCCTTGAATTTGTGACCCTTCTGCCTAAGCTTCCCAAGAGCTGGAGATTACAGGCCTTTGCCAACAAACCAGCTTGTAAATGCAATTTTAGGACAGTCCTAAAACCTAGTCAACATGTGTCTGGAGTGAGGATAGAGACTGATACTTTTTTTTTGGTAGGGTTTGTTAAGCAGCGGCACTGTGAGACCTGCCCCACTGAGTGTTTACATTATTTTATGCATTTGCTTGTACATTCAGTTTTACAGACACTAGGAAAATGGCAAACAGTAGCAACTCTCGGAAACATCCAGATTAAGCATCCTCAGAGTTCTGTGAAACTGTGACCTCATGGAGGCTCTACCCCACCCAGGCTCTTTAGACATGTGACTTGGAGCATTTTCTAAAACATTCTTTAAGTATGAAAATCATGATATATACTTGAACCAACAATATGTTATTTGTTTCCATAAAGTTCTGTTGGGCAATATACTTTTGCTTTTTTCCATACGTAGCAAATTCAGGAAACTATTGAGAGGTTAAGATATACTGAAATCAAGCTTTCCAGAACATGGAAGCCAAAGCTGCCTACCTCATTCTTACATAGTAATATGGTTTGAACTAATCTACTTAAAGATGAGTTTCTTTCCAAGAGAAACTAAACATTTGTTATCCTCTAGGAGATTTTGCTGCCTTCCACCCCCAGTCAGGTGTTGGGGATTATTCTGATCCTTCATAAAAGTCAATTACAAATTTAGATAACTAAAGATAGACACATTTTATATTTTTTAAAATAAAACTTCAAGTATAAGGTTTAAATCTCAGCTTTTTCCTTTTTTCGTTTTTTGTTTTGTTTTGCTTTTTTTGTTTTTGTTTTTTGTTGTTGTTGTTTTTTACAGCAGGGTTTCTCTGGCTGTTCTGGAACTCAGTCTGTAGGCCAGGCTGGCCTCAAACTCAGAAATCCACCTGCCTCTGCYTCCCAAGTGCTGGGATTAAAGGCGTGTGCCACCACTGCCTGGCTAAATCTCAGCTTTATAATTGGGTGTCATGAAACATATCATTTTTTTTAAAGAGATTTATTTATGTGAGTACACTGTAGCTGTCTTCAGACACACCAGAAGAGGGTATCACATCCCATTACAGATGGTTGTGAGCCTCCATGTGGTTGCTGGGAATTGAACTCAGGACCTCTGGAAGTTAGTGCTCTTAACCGCTGAGCCATCTCTCCAGCCTGAAACATATCGAGAGAGCTACTGAACATGCTTGTGGGGAGTGTTCAGTGCCAGMTATGTAGTAGATGCCTAATGCATGCTAGCATGAACTCCAGGGAATGGTTAGAGAAGTATAGCAAGTTTTTATCTTTTTATTCTTAATTTTTATGAGTACTGGTATTTTGTCAGCATGTATGTTTGTTACGACAAATATGTATTGCCTGCCTTGTGAATGCTAGGAATCAAACCCAGGTCTGCTCTGGGAGAGCAGTCAATGCTCTTAACCACGGGACCATCTCTTCAGCTCCAGCAAAAGATCTTGATAGCTTCTTCCTTCCTTTCTTTCTCTTCCTTCCTTTCTTCCTTCCTTCCCTCCCTCCCTTCTTTCTTTCTTTCTTTCTTTCTTTCTTTCTTTCTTTCTTTCTTTCTTTCTTTCTTTCTTTCCTTCTTTCTCTTTCTCTAGCTGTGAGATGGTTTCACTTTGTAGCCTTGGCTGGGCTGGAACTCACTGTGCAGACCAGTTAGCTACTGATCTGCATCTGCCTCTAGTGCTGGTTGACGGGCTTGTGCCATCACGCCCAGGTTTTTTTCCTTTATCAACTATTATCTTTGGGAACTGAATTAGGAGTAGTTGAAGCCTATTGCTCTCCATTGAACTGTGTGTTCTTGTTGCGGTTTTTCAAGGCTGCCTTTGGGTTTGTGAGAAAGTGGCACCGTTTTCATTGTGGGAGCTCTGTGCTACCAGAGGAAGTGAGAGAGGATCAGCTGAGTCTGTCTTGGGGGCAGGGAAGGGCCCGGAAAGGCAGGGACAGCCCTGTGCACCATCTTCCGCTTTTTATAGTGCCTGCTTCTTTCTTTCTTTTTTCCCTCCTTTCTTTCTTTCAGCGTGCAAGTGTGTGTGTGTTTTATTGAACATAGATTTTTTTCATACAATATATTCTTATTATTTCCCAACCCCTCCCCCTCCTATCTAAATTTACTTCCTTTCTGTTAGAAAACAGGAATTTAAAAAATTGTAATAAGATAAAACAAAAGAAAAAACCACAAGAAACAGATGGACACTGTGACACTCTTTCGAACACACAGAAATCATCCATAATATATGACCTGTAAGGTTAAAAAGGAGTCTCAACAAAACGTTATGAGACAAAGAACCTCCCAAAATGTCACCAGAGTTGTTTTTGTGTGGCCTGGTTTTACGCATAGTTTATATCCCCAGTTAGACTCTGTTAGAGAAAACTAATTTTCACTTGTGAGCAGTTATCAGTTGGAGATAGTTTCTGGTTTGGGGATAGSGGCATGAGTCTGTCCACGTCTCCTCGCAAGGCCGGTCAGCCCGGAGAACCCACCTGGGGCACACCTGCTCAGGGCCTGGACTCCTACTGTTTGGGCCTCTTTAAGGAATGTGTATATAATTCTGAGCACCCCTCTTAGTCCTTCCCCCCACCCACCACCCACCTCCCCGAGACAGGGTTTCTCTGTGTAGCCCTGGCTGTCCTGGAACTCTGTAGACCAGGCTGGCCTCGAACTCAGAAATCCACCTGCCTCTGCCTCCCAAGTGCTGGGATTAAAGGCGTGTGCCACCACCACCACCACCACCACCACCACCACCACCACCACCACCACCACCACCACCACCACCACCAAGCGTGTTGTTTGTTTTTCAAGGCCGGGTTCCTGTATAGCTCACGCTGTAGACCAGGCTGACCTTGAACTCACAGATCACCTGTGACTCTGGAATGGACTCCAGGACTAAAGGTGTGCCCCACCCCCGGGCTGCCCAATATTCTTAATGTGGTTTGTTGTCTATTCTTAAACTTTTAAAGAGCTCATCATTAAACCTTTTAAACAAGTTCCAATTTAAGTATTGTATTGCCTCGACGAGAATGTTTTTGCCTCCATTACAACAAAAAACAGATTACTTGCTTATGGAATGGACACAAACTATTTCTTTAGGAATACTTAAACATTCTTGATAATGTGATTATTTTAAAAACTTTTCTAGCAATATATCTATGCTGTTTCCCAGAATTATCCTGAAAGATAAAAAAGTACGTTTCTGATATATAAGTTCTCTATTTTCCACAGCATTTGCTTATATGATTCTCTCACATACTAGAATATACTCTGCTGTTCCCATTTTATTTCTTCAATCTGTTTTGGAGCTTTATAATCACGCTACTTAAACATAAAATACTTCTGGTTGAAGTCTCCTAGGGTCGGGATTACCTAAATTGAAACCTAGTTTGGTTATTCTCTAGTGAGTTTTATTACTTGTAAAATGGGGGTTAAAATTATCACTCGCCACGAGATTAAATAACAGGTTATTATTTTCAATAGAAAATTGATGAAAGCAAATATTGATCACGGATCTACTGGCTACAGTACTTGGGCAATTTATTTATGACCCCCATTTCATCCTCTATAAGGCAAGGATTCTAGTTTTATTGTTCGGATTAATAAATTCTGGCTGGAAGCTCGGGGTCCGGAACACCTGCGTTCCACGTGATCGCGGGGCGAAAGGGCAAAGGTAGCCTTACTGAAGGAACCTGAGGGATTAGGAAAAGCCTGATCTCCCTCGGAGCAGCAAAAGACCCAACCCTAGAGGAACCCGGAAGACGTTGCGCGACCGGGAGGAGGGTGTGGCCGAGAGCCCATTGGACGGCCAGGAGGCGGGGCTTGCGCTGACAGCCGGGGAGGCCCTAGAGTGGACGCTTGCTCGGTAGCGCCGGGTTCCGCCCCAAAGGCGTGCTAGTGGGCGTGGCGACGTCGCGTGACGCAATAAGGGGGGCGGGACGCGGCTTAATAAAGCCCGGACGGAGGGCGCGTTCGCCAGTTGCTGCTTGGGACGTGGTCTGCGCGGTTGGTGAACAGCGTTGCCGTTTTGCTGTCACGTACCTTCCCTGAGCCTGGGACTGAGGGGGCGCGCGCGCGCGTGTGCGTGTGTTGTGTGAGGGACAGCGGGACTCGGGCAGGGCCGTTCCCTGCTCCCTTTTCCCTTAGCGGAGGCGGCCGTGCGCACGCTTGTTTGCTCGCCGCTCACTTGGGAGCGGGCTCGGGTTGCGGAGTGCGTCTTCCTGTTTTTTGATTTTGGAACTCGTGAGAGTCTTTTTTCCCCCACCCTCTTAATTTTTCTTTTTTCTTTTTTTGTCTTTTGGCGTGGTGCTTCGAGGGCTGGTTACCCCGGCCCTGAATAACCGCTTCCCGACCCCGGTCGCCAGTCCTGCCCCAGGTTGCCCCCTCCCGGCTCTGCCCCCGGCCCCCGAGGGTGGGAAGCCTTGCCTAGCGGGTCTCTGAAGCGTAGCCGCACCTGCCTCAGTATGCATGGGGTCAACGACCCTCCTCTTTTTATAAAAGACATTAAGGCCGGACTGAAAAACTTAAATGTCGTCTTTATTGTCCTGGAGATAGGTAAGTGAGGTCCGCAGCCCACCCCACACACCCTCGAGCGCTCGGACCTCTTCCCCGCTCGCGACCCCACGTGCTCCGGGCCGAGACTCCTACCCGGGGACAGAAGTCAGTCACGTAGCGTGCCTGAGGAGGGTGAGACCGCTCCCTCGAATGAACTCCTTATCTAACACGCCTTTCCTTCTCCCCCTTTTGATTTTTAAATCTTCACAGGACGAGTGACCAAAACTAAAGACGGCCATGAAGTGAGATCCTGCAAAGTAGCTGACAGAACGGGAAGCATCACCATTTCCGTGTGGGATGAGATCGGAGGGCTCATACAGACCGGGGATATTATTCGGCTGACCAGAGGGTAGGTGTGCGAATTGGGCTAGGGGTGGGGTTGGCTAACTTCCGGGTTTCTGAAGTTGCCTGGCCCTGGCTCTTCCGTGGGCCACTTCAAGAAGTGAGCTGTTTTCGTGGACTGCGCTGGGAGCAGCTCACCTTTCACAGCTAATTTGTTTTAGGTGGGGAATTAACTCCTTCCCTCCAATTTTAAAGGATAATTTTATTTTTGAGAATACCGGATGGAAGTCAGTCACCTTACCCTTTCCCCCCCTTTTTTTCGAGACTGGGTTTTTCTGTGTAGTCCCAGTTGTCCTGGAACAAGTTCTGTAGACCAGCAGACTGCCCTCCAACTCAGAGATATGCCTACTAATCAGTTCTTGGGACACATTTCGTTTTTTGTTTGTTTGTTTGTTTTGTTTTTTTCAAGACAGGGTTTCTCTGGAGCTCTGGCTGTCCTGGACTCACTCTGTAGACCAGGCTGGCCTCGAACTCAGAAATCCGCCTGTCTGCCTCCCAAGTGCTGGGATTAAAGGCATGCGCCACCACCACCACCACCACCCAGCCCATTTCCTTTTTAATCGGTCCATGTATGAGGTATAATGTCTTCCACCTCCTTCCTTTTTTAGTACCTTGAAATCCTGCCAATACTTTATTTGTACTCATCATTTATGGGATATGGACATAAATGAATAGCTGGGAAATTTAGCTCTTTACTTTCATTTTGGAAGCAGTGTCTCCTGTATTCCAGGTTCTTTTGGACTTTAGCAGAGAATGATCTTGAATTTCTGATCTTCCTGCCTCCCCAGGTGGTAGGATTCCAGGCATCCTGGGGAATGAACCAAAGGCCTGCTGCATGCTGAGCAAACATTTTGCCAACTCAGTCCCAGCTTAAATTTTAACATTTCTGTGGTCACATATGTACTCAGAAAAGATGAACACAGTATCTGGAATCATCTTAAAAATTATTTCATCTGTAAGACCAGTGTTTCACAAAAACCAAAATAATACACAAAGTGGCAGAAGGGCACCTTTGATTTATTCAGAAACATTTAGTTGATGATGGAGATGGAATACTGTTTTTCATRGACTTGGAAATCTTAACAAATGTTGGTCTTAAGAAAAGTCTGGGAAAGAATCCTAAAARTAGAATATGGAAGCTTCTGTGATTGGGAGAATTGTAATAAATAATTTTATGGGTAGCCATCAGAAAACTGTTGGGCTAACAGAATCTCAGAAGTATTGACTCTTTGGGCAGGCCTTCCAACATTTTCAGGAAGTGAGGTAAAGTATCAAAGCAGGAAGTGAGAGTCAGAATTTAGGCATCTTCTCATACACTGAGTCATTGTGACACTAAATTACATCTTTTTGGTTTTTTCGAGACAGGATTTCTCTGTATAGCCCTGGCTGTCCTGGAACTCACTTTGTAGACCAGTCTGACCTTGAACTCAGAAATCCATCTGCCTCTGCCTGCCAAGTGCTGGGATTAAAGGCGTGGGCCACCAACACCTGGCTAAGCCCCTCCTTTGTTAACTGCTGATAAAATCTTTAATCATCTAGAAATAACAAATTCATACTTTACCAGAACACTACTTCATTCCATTCTATTCTCCTTGTAGATGGGCTCAAATTTGGATTCTTGTTTCAGTTTTCTTGGTGCTGGGATTCAAAATGTGTGTCACCAAGACTGGTCAAGTTTTTCTCAAGCTAGGCATAGGCGCCATTYTAGTTCCTCCTGACCAACCAGGACAGCTTAGAGAGACACCTAAGGTTTAAAAGCAAGTTCTAGGAACACAACTTAGTGGCAGAGTGCTTGCCTAGTATGTTCAAGGCCTGGGTTCCATCTCTAGCAGTAAAACAAATTTTTTTACTAGGGTTGTAGTTTAGATGATTACGTCATAATGTGGCAGTAGAGTTTTCTTTGTATAATTATTTCTTAGAGTTACAGTGACTGTATTTGACTTGGCATGGGGAGTAAACCCATGAACAAAGATATATTGGAAAGCTAAGTAGAACTATACATTGTACTGAAAGCATAATTTACTTTCCCTCTAGATATGCATCAATGTGGAAAGGATGCCTGACACTTTATACTGGAAGAGGTGGTGAACTTCAAAAAATTGGGGAGTAAGTATTAAAGTGTATTTTGTTTAATTAAATTTCAAATAATGTCTGCAGAATGATTAGTAAGTATAAACTATAAACCACTCATTTGGCCTTTGGAGACTTGGCTTTATGCCATAGGTAGGTAACTGTTTTAAACACCATCAGGTCTGTTCCCTTTTTGGTTGAAGGTGAGCTTTTCCTAATCACCTGAGTTTTGGCCAGCCCCAGTGGGACCCTTTCTGTAACTTTAGAAAAATGTGTCTTTCAGGTGTCATTTGAAGTATACTCTCTTAATTTACTAAAATAGAATCTAGACATGGGTTTTTATCTATAGCTTAAATTTTCATTGTCTCTATGGATGAATTTGTACTAGAGTTAAAGGTACTTTGAGCAGTGAAAGTTGGAGCCTTCTATTCTACGTACAGTACAAGCAGCCACACATATGTGCCACCTGGGTAATGACTTCCACCCTGACTTGCAGGAACTGTGGGAGTGTAAAGGCGCTTTAGTCTCCATGCTGGCCTAGCTGTCTGGGTTTCATCCATAATGTGTGTTACACATAATGAGCCAAATTGTTAGTCCTTTTTTTTTTTTTTTTGGTTGCTATTGCTTAGGTATATCTTAGTGCCCATTAGATTGGAGGCTTTTTAAAAATGAGAAGTCACAAATGGAATTAAAAGAGAGAGGAAAACTCATACCGGAGATGAATTTTGTCTTGGTTAATATGAAAGGGAAAAATGTGATTAAACATCAGAATCTGAGTTCACCCTCATTAGGAAGGATTGTTGGGACTCTTGTAGGTTCAAATGTAATAATGCTCTTTAGAGTAATGTGTTATGAAGGTCTTGGCAGATTTGCAGGATCTGGATAGATAGTAATGGATACAGAGATTCCACAGTAATGGAGGTCAGCTAGGTGAAGAATCACGGGAAATTACTCATTTCCTCATGGCTGTTCTTTGTCAGGGTCAATTTAAGATTATCCCAAACTGGATCTAGTTGTTTTTAGAATTGAAGAGCTACGAATGTTCTTATATGTGAACAGGGTATCAAGTTGTGCTGTCAGCCTATAAGAAGTCCCAGCCCATTATCTGTCTTAATCATTGAGAATTTATTCTTTACCTTTGATGGTTGTCTTTGCAGATTCACAGTAATTGGGCATGAGAGGGATTCCATGAAAGAATCAAGTAGATTGGTGTTATTTGGGATATAGTTATTTATGAAATTTTACAAATGAATTGTATTGTTAACATGCTACTGTTAAAGTAATTTTTTGACATCTAAGGTTTTTATTCTTGTAAGTTAAGGAAATTAAGAAAAAAGGGTTCAGAAATCATTTAACTTGTCCTTTATTTTCTTTCAGATTTTGTATGGTGTATTCAGAAGTGCCAAATTTCAGTGAGCCAAACCCAGATTATAGAGGACAGCAGAACAGAGGGGTAATTAATGCAAAAATATGGTATATTTTTATGATTGGTCTAGATTTATGATTGGGTTAAGTTGACTCTGTACCATAGTTCTGTCAGTAAGGTGAGCTCTGATGTTCACAGTATAATGAAAAGAATTATAAACCAATCTTGAGGACTGGGGATATAGCTGAACCTGCTTGTCTAGCATGCATGAAGCTCTGAGCTCAGCCACCAAGTACTGCAAAGGACAAACATAGTGGGGCCTGGGTGAAGTACTGTTTCTTAGGAGGTCAAAGTAGGATAAGAAGTTCAAAGCCATCCTGGGCTGCATACGGGTTTGCGGCCTAACTGAGGTACATGAGACCCTTTCCAGAAAAGAAATCTTTTTTTTTTTTTTCTTTCTAAGACAGAGTTTCTCTGTGTAGCCCTGGCTGTCCTGGAACTCACTGTGTAGACCAGGCTGGCCTTGAACTCAAATTTGCAAGTGCTGGATTAAAGGCATGCGCCGCCACTGCCCGGCTGAAAAGAAATCTTTAAAGTAGTCTTTATTACATTCTGTGAGTCCATACATAATTCATGACACATGCTGCTTAGAATTTTGCAGACTGAAGGAACTATCAGGGAGTACTGAGTATAATAAAAGCTATAAGAGACTTGGGAAAGATTTCTGAACACTTTGAATGGATATGGACAAACTTTTAAATATTATTGAAAATCATATTTAAAACCCTTAAAATTTAAAAAATWWTTTTTATTTATGAATGTGCTACTTTTGTCTTTTAGGTACAAAATGAACAGAAGGATAAAATGAGCGCCAGTACATTTGGGCCAGTGGGTAAGACATGTAGACATTATATGAGAAACATGAAAAAAAAATCTCTTAATGCATAAGTTAGTGTTAAGGAGGAACTCCTTTTAAACAAATATGCACAAATAAAGGATTTGGGGGAAGATAGAAGACACTTGTACATGCCAGTGTATTGAGCACATTCTTATTTAAACACTGGAACCTATTGTGCTGAGCATTGATTAGTAACCAGACTAATTTTGGTGACCATCTGATGAGATTTTTTTGTTGTTGTTTCCCAATGTCTGTGATGTAATGATTATTTATAATATATGCAGAATTATAGGTTGTTTTGGTATACTACTAGAAACCTATCCAGACAAATGGTGTTGTAGAGTAGGCAAAAATGAATACCTTAACATTCTATGTGCTCTTAGCTGCCTTTAAAAAGAGCAACCTGTCTTTCTCAGACCTCTCACCRTTGATATTGGAGTACTAAAGTTTTGTTTTTAAATAACCTAGGATATGTCTTTTGAGATGTATCTTTCTGTAATTGGAGTTGATTGGGGTAGCTAGCCGAAGGCTTATTTGACCAGCTCACATTGTGGAAAACATGTCCACCAATAGCTTTATTACATTGAAATATTAATTGTATTTGAGTCAAACACCAGTACTCAAATACAGAGCCAAACACCAGCACCCAAACATTTCTCTGCAATTAATTTTTTTGGTGTGTTTGTTTTTATATTCTATTATTAATCTTAATGCTCAGGTTTTTTCCCCCTTTCTATTCATTCAGTACCATGTAATGTATCTGTTAATATACTCCTTGAGCCCCAGAGCTTACATCTTTGCATTATAGAATAAAAAAGTGCTTATTTTTCCTGATATTTGTAAACATTCATAGTGAGTGGATGAACTTTAATGATTGTGTTTCTGTAGCATAATATGGACCATTTCTGAAAATGATCTTTTGTGTTCTTATCTTAGGAAATGGTGATCAGACTGGTCCAGAATCAAGGGGATATCATCTTCCATATGGCAGAAGCAATGGTCCAGGACCTGTCAGTCCACAGCTACCAGGAGCATCTAGTAGTCAGACAGTCAGGACCACAATAAGTAATGCCAGAGATCCGAGAAGAGCCTTTAAAAGATGACTTAAGCCAAAGAGACACATGTAGTTTTTAAACTACGTGACCTACTTGAACACTTAGTGCACTTTTATTTATTCTTAACTGTGAAAACTTTGTCTCTTACGGGTTTCCTTTTATATTTTTTGGTTTGTTAAAAAGAGTAGTTGGTTTTTACTGAAAAAACTTATACTGCTCAGTTACATCCTATTGAAGAATAGGAACTCTTAAAGCAGGAACATTTATTTTTAGAGCAAGAACTTACTGGGTATCACTTGAAAATCTGTCCCTGTTTTGAGGGTGAGTTACTTAAGACACCAGCTTATATATAGYCTCTGTGAGTCTGGCTTCTGCATAAACTTTGTAATGTTTGTCATAATGTTTAATGGGTATTAAGACTTGGATATTGCCACCTGAAGCAATAACCACCCAAAGCCAGAAACTTGGTCAGTATTGACATTTTTTTTTTTAAGTGTTTGTGATCCAGGAATGACTTGACTTCCTAGAGTTACTGCCTGCCATGAAGACTTTTTTCAAGGACAGAATCATCCTAAACTCTTGTTTAATGACCAGATAACCAAATTCTTTATCAGAATTATGGAATAAAATATGTAATGTAACAAGTAAATTTGAGAAGAAAACTGTTTAAGATAATGCCGTTAACATTCGTTGCAAACATTGAAGATTACATTGAAGAAAAATTTACAACTGAGTCCCTGAATGTTTTATTTTTGAAGTTACCATGTTAAATGTTGAAGTGTAATTGGAGGGATTGAAGGGAACTCTAACACCTTATTGGTCTCATTGATACTAGTTGTAGTACTTTTGAGACAGGGTCTTTCTATGCAGCCCTGGCTGGGTTGGAACTTGTTRTATATTATCAGGTGGGTCTCTGAACTAGATTGGCCTGCCTCTCTCTTCCTGATGCTGGGATTAAAGTTGTGCAGAGTTATATAAGACTAATCTGATTATTTAAAAAAAGAATACTCATGGTAGTTATTGTAGCAAATACAAATCCAATTGAATTCATATAGACATGTAACTGCCAGTTATAGTCAGGTAGAAGTAGACACTCCATTTCTTTCAGGGGTGTGTGTTTAAAGTTTCTGAACAAGTCACATAGCCTTACTAAATGGCTCAAGAAGTGATTATACCTTTGTTAAGGTGGGATATTTGTGATGGGACTTCACTTATGGTGGGTAATTGATATTTTTTTTTCATTATTAATATTTGTCTCCTTAAATATTGTCTCTTGAGTAAAACTTGCTCTAATGATAGCTACTTTTTTTATT
>BDUI01001996.1:10238-29316 GCA_002335545.1 Apodemus speciosus
GCAGTGCAGGGTAATACTAGAACAGGGAAGTAGGGAGGGGTGAATGGGGGAACCGGGGGAGGGAAAAAGACATATGGGACATCTGGGGGCGGGGAATCCAGAAAAAGGGAAGTGAAATGTAAATAAAGAATATATCCAATAAAAAAAAATGTAAAAAAAAAAAAAGAAGAAGAAGAAGATGGGAAGGAAGAAAGCCTGGGAAATGCACACACCCTGACTCTACGTCACCGCCGACTGGGTCTGGAACTCTCCGTCTTTTGAAAACAATAAATGGAGACTCCAACAGCAATAACAGAGGTCTGTAGGATCTCTAACAGAAGAGGGACAAAAGGCATCCTGGGAAATGCACACAACAGGACCTAGAAAATAAGAACTGCAAAAAGTTGCAGAAAGAAGGCCTAGGCCCCACAAGAAGGATGGAACAGAAGCCAGGTCCTCTCGGAAGCACATCTGGTTGGAAGCAGTGTCCAGGCATTGGCATCTTGAGAGTGAGAGCAGCAGGACTTCAGCAGTCAGTTCCAAAGGCAGAGAGGATAGGTGCTGCAGTGAAAGACATCAGCGTGAGGATGAGGCTTGCAAAGAGATTCTGTCCTCAGAAGAAAGGATACAGGGTGAGATCATGAAGAGAAGTGCGCAAATAGGAGAAGGACAGAAGAACAGAAGTCAAATCTCAATCCAGTCAGAAAAATGACAACATATGCAAAAACACGTACACAAAAAAAATCTTCATGGAGGAAAAATAAAACCTAACAAACGAAGCAAAAGAAAACCACAGCAAAAGATGGAAAGGGACATGAGATGGGCCTTAATATCAGGTAAGGTTCATTACAACACTCTAGCAGTGACGGTGCAGTTCCTCACAATGCTTCCCATGAAGTAGACACTGCGTTAGTGCCATCGTACAGAAAAAGAAACTGAGGCATGGTGCATTTGCTTTATTTTCCAATTGTACTTTCTTTATAAAACAAAACTGTTATCCTCACAGAGCTCGTACAGAACAGGGCTAGGATTAAATCTAAAAGCTCCATGTGGAATGCTCTTAGTTCCAGAGTTATGTGGTATTCAGAGAGCAGATCAAAACTAACACATGCAAACCCTCTGCCCTTCTTTTATCACCTCAAGACAGCATCTATTTATAAACAAAACAACAAAACAAGCAAACAAAAACAATTAAAAAACAACCATGTCTCAAGCACTTCCCAGGAATACTTAAACATTTCAGTAGACGAAGAATAGTTTTAGGAACATTAAAACTATACACAAAACAGAACAAATAACATCACAGAGGAACACTGTGCAGTGCCAGAGACTTCTGTGCAATCCTCAAGGTCAAAAGATAAATAAACAAGTTCACAGAGGGTAGAGCAAAGGCCACTGTGGGCCAAACTGTGTAACCAAACACACTGAGGCTTAGCTGAAGCCAGCAGCATTCAGACAGACATTCCAAGATGCAAACAGGTTCTCATGGACAATTCCCGGAGTTGATTGAAGACATGTACATGTTGTTGGAAATGTGTGGCAAAGGGCATTTAGATGACAGCATGAGAGCAGGTAGACATGAAAGGAGAAGTCAGAGTCTCATCCAAGCTGATTGTTGAAGTCATTGTTTCAAGTCCGAATGCAAATGCCAATTAAAATTCTTGACATGGGAGATACATGATACACAAATGAATAATAAACACAATCTGGTGTGCCAAAGCCAAATTATATTTTAAGACCGAGAAGTGGGAAGTGGGAAGGAAGCTCGGACTTGATTCTTCCTCTCAACTGCTGTGCTGTGGAGGACACAGAATCTCTAGTTTCATTTCTAACTTTGAGATTTAGACAGACAGGAGTTGGCCTGTGTTGATTTCACCCCTGTGAACTGAATTTCACACCAAGGTCTTTGTAGATCTCTTGATTACTACTACTATGATATCTTTTGATCTTTCTCTTCTTCCTTTTCAAAATTGATGTTTAAGATTCCCAAAGGACTTTTGTGATGGTTTGAGTGCTTGGCCATAGGGAGTGGCACTATTAGGGGGTGTGGCCTTATTGGAGCAAGTGTGCTATTGCATAGGTGGGCTTTGAGGCTTCCTATGCTCAGACTCCACTCAGTGCAGAAGAGACACTCTTCCTGACTGCCTGCAGAAGACTGTCTCCTATTGCTGCCTTTGTATTAAGATGTACAATTCTCCACTTTTCCAGCCCCATGTCTGCCTGGAAGTTACCATGCTTCCCATCATGATGATAATGGACTGAACCATTGAAACCATAAGCCAGACTCAAGAGTTACATTGTTCTTGATGTCTCCTCACAGCAATAAAACCCTAACAAAGACAGAAGTTAGTACCAGGGACTAGGGTATTGCTGTGGAAAGCCAGACAAAGCTTTGGTCAATTTGGAGGACAATGAACTTTTGGAGTTTGGATTTGGAAAACAATGGAATACTTTAATGGAACTTACTGTCCTATCCTAGTAGGAATATGGTGCTGAGGGTGATTTGAACTGTGGGGACCTGGCTCAGGAGATTTCAGAGGAGAATTTTGTTGCCTGGAGATCATTTTCACAATGTTTTGGTAAAGAATGTGGCTTCTTTTTTCCCTTTTCTGGGGAGTCTAACTGAGGCTAAGCTGAATAGATTCAGATTGGTTGCATTGAAGAAGGAAGTATTAAAAAAAAAAAAAACAGAATAGACTTTGTCATCTGGTTGACCCTTATGAAAGAGTGTTTCAGTCAAACATTGCAAACTTAGAAAGGAACAATACAAAATGTATGGTTCCAAGAGTAAAATGGCACCAGGAAGTAAAATGAAACTAAATCCTGTGTTTATGGATATTAAATGGAATTAAGGAAGTGGTGACTAAAAGATCCTGTCTTGAAATTTTGTTTATTTACACCCAGAAAATCCTGCTTTGGAAGGCCAGAGTGCTACCAATTTGTAAAAATCTTAAGTCCGTACTCTGTAGCTCCCCCTTCCTTCCCTGACCTCTATTCCAGGAACTAGCTAACCACGAAGGTTGTTCTGCATTCTACAGATAGTTGATGTTTGCCCAACCTATCTTGTGGAATGCAGTTAATCCATCTTGCAGAATGCAGTTACACCTGGTCCCCTTATGATCTAATTGCAACCTCTCTATCTGAATTCCCCAAGCCCTTCCCCTTCTGTGGTTTTTGGCTTTAAAAACCTCTTGCTCTGGACACTAGAGGCCGATCTCCTCTGACCCTGTGTGGTTACGAGTGATCCCAGTATACTGGTTCCCCAATAAAATCCTCATGCGGTTGCATCAAGACCATTTCTCTCGAGTGATTTGGGGTGTCGCCTTCCAAGGCATGGGGTGCAGGGTGCACCCCCGTGTTTTTTCGTGTCTTACAGTGACCACAGAGAAATATCCCACTCAGGTAAGCTTATTGTTTATGTGTTTGCAGTTGAACAAGGGGTAGTTATATTATGTTAAGCATTATTTTTACCTGATTGTTGTTTTCATTTGGATTTATATTCTGGAATGAAGTACAATCCATAAATGGAAGGCACACCTGTAATCCAGACCTTGAGGTTAGAAGACATAGGATTTGATCCAGATTAGTGGCCAAGAAAAGTTTAGGTCCAAGAATGGGGTTACACATCCTTAATCCCAGCACACAGAAAACAGAGGCATGCAGATCTCTGAGTTCAAGGTCAGTCTATAGAGCAAGTTTTTGGATAGCCAAGCTTAGGCAATGAAGGAGCTGGAAAACAGAAAGCTGGAGGCAATGTAATAGAACAAATGGGGCCATGTTCCAGCCTCAATAAGCAGCAGAATTTGGCAGCTTCAGTTGTGTGGCTCTGGCTTTAGAGTCAAGAATAGAAGRGGTTACTGGAGCAATTGGTGCTCTTCAGCTAGAGGGAAGAAATTAGCAGTGATTAAGAAGAGACTAGAGAATTTGCTGAGGTGAAATCTTCTGGGAAGAGTTTTCGGAGAACTCAAAGAAGATGTGTTCAAGAGACAGACAAGGTTGCATCTCATGCTGCAGCTGGACTTGGTAATACATAAGAATCACCAAGATGGTACTGGTTTTGAAGGTATGAAGGGATAATGGAGAGAAGTTGAAGATTGGCACTGTGAGAGGCCAGGAAAGGCCATTGGTGATGGTGCAGTATCAGTTGCAATTGACAGCCAAGGTCTGAAAGGGTTATGCAAAGAAATTGAGGCTTGCCACCATGATTAGAGCCTATGAGAGTCTATTAGTGAAGTCTACTTGTAGCAGAAGACCACAGCATACTGCAGATGCCAATACCATATGATGACCACCAAGAATGGCAGCAGCAGTGGAATGGAGTTAACCAGAGCCTAACCAGAGCCTAGAATGCTACAGAGGGCACAGTCAGAGAAGTGACATAAGCCATTTTGGAGAAGCCAAGAAGACCATGTATGTATCCCAGATATTAGAAGAAGAAGAAGCTGTGAAGTTGAAGTTGCCTTGGACACTCCAATGTGTTTGAAATGCCAGAGCAGTGGGATACCCATTGAGGAAAGCTGGTAACATGGAATAGAGCCAGTCAAAAAGAGAGAATTATGTTGCAGACAACAATGCTGAAAGGAGTTGAAAATCAGACATGGAGATGCAGAGTTTGGAATTTCCCCAACTGGTTTTTAGTCTTGCTTTGGTCTAGCATTTCCTCACCAGGACACTTTGAACAATGACTATTGTATATCCTGTGCCATGATATGTTTGAAATATGTGCTCTGCTTTTTTAATTTTGATTTTATAGGGGATTACAGTTAATAGATTGAACTAATCTTGAAGAGACTTTGAACTTTTAACATTGTTGAGACTGTATATGGAGATTATTAAATCTATTTTGCATTGTGCTATGGCTAGGTATGGGCTCCATAGACTAACGTATTTGAATAAGCTTATGGGGGCCAGGGAGTGGAATATGGAGGTTCAAATGCTTGGCAACAGGGAGTGGCATTATTAGGAGGTGTGGCCTTGTTGGACGAAATGTATAACTGAGTAGGTGGGCTTTGAGGCCTCCTATGCTCAGGTTATGACCAGAGCCAAAAAGACCCTCCTCCTGCCTATCTTCAGAAGACTGTCTTCTACTGCTGCCTTTGTGTCAAGATGTAGAACTCTGGGCTCTTCCAGCACCATGTCTGCCTGGATGCTGGTATGCTTCTTACCATGATGATAATAGACTGAACCTCTGAAACTAAGCCAGTCCCAAGTAACTGTTCTTTTACAAGAGATGCCTTGGTCATGGCGTCTCTATACAGCAATAAAAACCCTAAGACAGCTTCCTTTTAGCTCTGGTCATTTTATCTACTGGTCCCTGTGGTAGAGTTGTTCCATCCTGATAGTCCAGCTGGGTATTAGCCAATTTATTCTTCATCCTTCAGATGGTATTTAATTTCTTGGGGAATTTTTCAGGACATTCATGGGTTTTTGTCATAGACTCTCATGGGACAGCATATTTTTAGAGAATTTATCAATATACAATTGCTATTTAATTGATGAAATATTTGATTAATCTTTATTTTCCCTAGTAATCTATCTGTTGCTTTGCCCCTGTACAAGCTGAAGGTGCTTTTGCTCTCATTTGTACACCTGAAGCCATCTACCACACAGGAAGCACTGCAATTAGTGTCTGAAAATAAACTAGTAGTAAAATGTAAAACAAATAATACAATGTCCAAATTTAAGCCTCAAAGATTCATAAAGAGCAGCAAGGCCAAAATCTAGCAGCAAAGGAGACAGAACTTGTGTAACTTGGGTAGAATGCATCAATTAAAGTGAGAATGCCTCAGAATATAGAGGAAAATATAACTATTCCTTTAACTAACATGCTGATCATTTAGGAAACAATTTAAAGTGGATTTCATTCTCCTGGAAATGGCCCCATTTTATTCCCATGGGTGACTGGACTTAGTGGTGTATCAAAAAGAGAAAAAAAAAATCCATGACATTTGAAGGGGAAAGGTTAGGGTACATATCCAGGGAATCAAAACAGGGAAATGGAGGGGAGGTGTGGACATGCTTCTTTATATTTATGTCTGAAACTTTTAAAAATGTATCAAATGAAGATAAAACAAATGATATGAAGACAACAGAGGAAAAACAAGAAGAAAGGAAGTATAAATAAAGTGAAATTATTGTTGCCTTGCTCTACATTTTTTCCTCTTCAAAATACGATGTAAAAAAAAGGTGAATGCAAAGGCCTACCTTCTTATTTACATTTATCTATTTATGCATTTATCTGTCGGGGATGAAGGTCAGCGAACAACTTGGGGAAATCGTCCTCTCTTTCCACCATGTAAGACCTAGAAATCAAGCTCACATCATCAGTCAGAGCAGCAAGCACCTCTGTCCACTGAACAATCACGTGGGCCCATATTAAGTTACTTTCAAGTGTTTTTAAAAACTCTGTAATTGAGAAAAAATGTCACCAATTAATTAAATAGTATAAATATTAAAGATGATATTATGTACTTAGTTACACACTTGCGAAGCACTTTTTTGTTTTGCATACCAAAAGACAATACAGTGCTTTGGATGCCTTATGGAACCAGAAAATATGATCACTAGATGCACAGGTGTAAAGAATGTAGACTACAGTAACATCCATTACACAAGCAGGAATTATTGTCCACAATGCCAAACAACTAGAAATATTTATTCAAATGTAAGCTTTAAAGATTCCCTAAGACTAAAATTTAAGTATCATTGTTCCAAATTATTATTGGGAAAAAGCTACATCTGACAGAGTGGGAGCCATTTTCACAGTGTTTAAAACTGAGACTATCCAAACAATAGCTTGAGAAGGGCAACCAAAGCCATCCTTAAAAAGAAATGTAAAGTGCTAAGTGCCTTTTTTTCCTTAAAAAAAAATCAAAGACACAAAGGTTTTCTCTAATTCAAAGAACTGAAATTGGTCACAGATAAATAAAGATATTAGAAAACACTAACTTTAGAAAATATTGCTAAAGCATTTGAAAACCAAAGTCCTGGCATTTTTAAAAACAACAGCATAGAGACATTTATGAAGACAATCTCACATGTCAATAGTGAAAAACTACAAAATCTCTCTCAAAAATTAAAAAAAATAGTTATATACAAATTCTCATCACAAGACTTGTAGCTTAGCAAAGAAAAAAACGCT
Organism: Apodemus speciosus; assembly: GCA_002335545.1. Classification (NCBI taxonomy): domain Eukaryota; kingdom Metazoa; phylum Chordata; class Mammalia; order Rodentia; family Muridae; genus Apodemus; species Apodemus speciosus. Next base: position 17,359 of record BDUI01001996.1, read on the forward strand.
GCAAATAAAATTTATCCTAATACAATTTTTTGAACGTATTGGTAAAAGTAAAAACAATGTCTGGGGAAACACCAACCTGGTTAGAATGGGAAATGGCTGACTTGTATGTATGTCTTGGTAAAGATCGTCCATTTACTAAATAATAAAAGTGTGGCCTAAAGTATAGGTTTACTGATAAACTCTCCAATTTTTAAAAGAATGATAATTTTTACTAGATGTAAAGTTATTTCAAAGTAAACAGGAAATTTACTGTGTGAATAATTTTTTGTTTGTAAGTAGAGCTGGTTTAAAATATTGCATGATTATGAACATAATAGCTAGCTTGAAAGATGGCTCCTTTATATTAAAAAATAAGATGAACAGTCTGGATCCCTATTTATCCTTTCCTTAGATGTTCCAAATTTTAATGAATGTCATAAGAGGAGAGAGAAGATGCAGAGATCAAATACTTGGGGACTGGAGTTTATCATTGAAACTCTCTGGGAGCTGGAGACAATGTTTCACTGTCTTCTCTGACAGAATCCAAGCTACAAGATTTTGCACACCTTGTAGATGGGCTCTGAGCAACCTTGTAGATAGCGTCACTTGCATTTGCCTGGGTGAGAAATCCTGCCCTGAAACTTAGTAGCCTGCTTTACAGCAGCTAAGCTTTTCAGGGTGTCACCAGGACATCAAAGTAGGGCAGAGGACAGACTGGGAAGAGAGGGCACTGGAGCAGAAACACCACTTTGTAAGTAGAAAGACAGGATGACATTCCTGGAGAGACATGTTCCCGGATGCGTCATTCTTTGCATGTGAGAACCTTTTGAAGTTTCTTGCTCTCTCCTCCAAGGCTAAGTCGGCTTCCTGTTAAGGCTATCAGGGGGTTTTCTTTAAATAGCCAATGCTTGATATCCAACTGCCTCCCAATAATTGCCCTAAGACAGTGGAAATAATGGAAAATAAAGGGTCAACACCAAGACAATTCCTACTTTCCCCCAGGTTTCTGTGCTGAGATTCACTCCCCATGGTGCAGTTATTTTCTGAGTCTCATTGATATGACAAAGCGTTGTAACCCAAGTTTGAGAAATCTAGCAATTCTTTATCCTAAGCTTCCAGTTCCAACCTCTGCAGAAGAGAGAACTACTGCCAGGCTAGGCAAGTTTAAAATGGTTACAAAACTATCAGATAATTTTGTAAATGACACAATTATAATATCTGAGCCATGTTAAATACGTCCAGTCATTTAGGATGGGATTAAACAGTTCGTATTCTTCATGTTACAGAATCCACCAAAAACAAATTAACCAACCAACCAAACAAACAACAACAACAAAAAAGGCAGGTGGCTGATATGCCAGTTCCTGGGACCAGTCATAACCAATAGAGTTCTTTCCTTCTGGGGACAAGGCTGCTATTCTTTAACTGAAGAACTTGTAACACCCTTGCAGTGCAATGTGTCACTTTAGAGTGAAAGCATTCTCAGACGCACTGCATCCTAATTTCTTGCCTATTGTGTTTAATGATGTTTATTGAGATGAATCCTCTGTCACACTGGATCACCAGATGGCTAAGATGGCTGGTCATGTGATGACTTCCAGTAACTCTGCAGAGTAGATAAAAATTTAAACCTATGTTGATTAAAACCTGTGGAAGATTGTCCTAATAATAGTGACAAGACTACATTGTCTTCCATGTTCTCTTTCATTGGAAAGTAATGGGGAAGGGGTGGTGTCCAGGCTTCCTGAGACAGTCTGTCATTGTGACAGAAATGACTTCTGAGTCTAATTCATCAAATCTGATACAGCTTCCGTGTGTCCCTCTTGAGATACTTCCTTATGGTCTCTAAGCTGTTTGCTGAAAGGAAGCCAAGAAGATCCATGGAAAAGCCACATGGAGCTGTTCCCACAACATTCCCAGTTGAGATCCCAAATGACAGGAAGTAAAAACTACCAGCAGCCCCACATGATGCTGTCCTCTGTCATGGAGCTGGCTCCGGTGATGCTGACAGGAGGGAGACCAGTTGTCCTTGTCAAATTCTGTCTAAGGAGAGCGCAATGTAAGATTTGAGTAGTTYGTTACAAAACCAACTGAACAAACAACTGGAATATTGAGTCCTTGCAAAACCAAATCCACTCAAGAGTCAGGGATTTTGATATTGCAGTAGGACTTTTGTGACCCTATAGCTGTAGTCAGAATCTGAGTTTCCCATTTCACTAGTCAGTGCACAGAAATGTAGTAGCTCAAAGCACATTGCCTAGGTCAGATCAGCAGCATAGAAAAAAATAGGAGGAAGGAGCTTATGGAATATTTGTTCCATCAGTGTCTTCGGTCCTATGCTTAAACTAGATGCCATTGACTCTCAAAACACATCCAACAGACAGCAATGGAAGAGGGTGTTTATCATTCTCTGGTTATACACTATGGCTATATTGGAGATATGGTGACTCCATAGTTTTATTTGTATCTAGGGCCTGAAGCACAATTCCTTCCATTAATGTTTGCTAGATTACATTAAGTTGAAGTGAGTAGCCAACAGGTCTCAAAAGGCTGTGTATGGGCAGCACAGCACAGACTGGACAGCTGTTTTTCTCCAAAGCCTGTGCCTTTTCTTTGTGCTACTATGTTGATGAGGGGATAGGTACCTTCTCCTGGGGCTGCTGCTGAGGTCAGAGCAATGTGTGGTGTCAGAGGGTGAGAGGCACCCTTTGAAAGTCTGTGATCTTTAGGTAAAGGAAGCAGAAAGTGTCCAGATCTACAATCTCTACTGGATTTCATGGGTTTAGGCTAATGACAAAGAGGCCCCAGACAATATCCAACCTATCACTACAGAATAGAACTTAGTCAATAAAAGCTTCTCTTCCTTAAACATCTGTGAGGTGATTGCCGGGATGGCAAAAGTAGACACACAGAGTTAGCAACAACAAAGCCTGGCCCCAAGTGTTAGTTAGTTAGTTAGTTAGTTAGTTAGTTAGTTAGTTAGTTAGTTAGCTGTTGGTTAGTTAGTTACTTAGGATGGTTGTTTTCATTTCTAATCAACACTTGCTCATTAGTCCCCAGGAGCAGTTGGAAGCACACCATGAACTGAGGTTTTTTGCACTCAATACTTAAGAGTTTACAGCATTGTTACAAGGTAAGGAAAAGATTCCTGTACTGGGTGAAAGCATCTATCCATTGGCCATCAACCAGAATGTAGGATGGTTAATCTACTACCTGGCTCCAGAATTAATCACTGTGGGGTCCCTTTTCTTCACCTAAAACTGAAGCTCAATCATTACAGGAAACTAGAAAAAGTTAAAATAATGTGGGAGCCAAGGAAAAATCATGCCCACAATCAAAACCCACAGAGGGTCACAGTCTTTGCCTGGGTGTTCTCTGGGCATGCCTTACATATACAAGGTTAAAAAAAAAGCATTACATACATTTAAATTTTGAAGGTTTTAGTGAAGCGTAACAAACACCAAAAGTACACAAATAGTATGTGCTCCTACAATTGTTTTCAAAGTTAGAACACCATGTAACTACCTTCCAGGTAAATGTAAGGGAAAATGTTAGTGTTCTAACATCTCTTTGTGCATACCACTGTGTTTACGATCTTTCCATTCAATCATGGCTTTCACTTCAATCATCAAGCTTTCTAGCATTTGAAATTTATATAAATAGAATCTATACTTACCTTGCTGCCACACTTGAGATTCTTCCCTAGAATATTATAGAGAGTTCTCATTGTTCATTCTCAATGCTGTGTGTAAACACACTAAAAATTACTTACCCCTGGAATTGTTCATGGCATTCGCGTGTTTTCCATTTGGTATTGTTGAATTCTTTGAGCGGCTGGGGAGATGGCTCATTAGGGAAGACACATGCTACACAAACATGAGGACATGAAAAAAGTTGGATGTGCCTCCAATGGTGCCTGCAACTGCACTAGTGTAAGGGAAAGCCAGCAGGGGTTGCTGAGACACATGTGCTTGTATTTGCATATATATATTAGTTCAGGATAATAGACCTCTTTGAATCTTTGAAGCTATGTCACTGGTTAGATTGGGAAATTTCTCAGCTAACATCTTCAAATGTTGCTTCTCATTTTCTCTATTCTCTCCTTTTGGGATTACGTTTGCATGTGTATTAATTTTTTTTCAATTCTCCCATGTGTTTTGTGGTATTCTCTGTTTTGTTTAATCTATTCATGTCTATTTATTCATTACCCTACTGCTTTATTATACATTTTATTAAAACAATATTATTTTATTTGCAGTCTTTGAATTTTTGTTGAATTCTTTACATATGAATCCATTATTTGATCATGGTAATCATATTCAGTAACTTCTTTTGTTGAATCACAGTAGTTTGACACTATTTACTAGTACATGTAGTAATTTTAGATTAAACATTGGGTACTTAATTTGAAAAAAATGTAGAGGCAATTGATGGTTTAATTTTGTTCCAGAAAAGACCAATCTTCTTCTTGCATGTGGACAGATTATCTCAACTGAATAAGAGAGTAAGAAAGTTTGGAACTGGGGTTTACCAGGAAGCCATTCTTTTGGAAATTTGTTATTTTATTTATCTTCTGAGACTAAGGCAATCCCTGACTTAACTTCCTAGCTCTTCACAAAGTATTTTAAACTTCTACTTTGGCATTGACAATGACTGACTCTGAGAGAAACTGTGCTCAAATGTTGGGTATACTCTTTTTTCTACTTTACTAGACCCTTAGCTCTAACTGGCTGTATTGTTAGCCCTGGAGTTCAGTTTTATTCCTTGAGCCCAGTGACACTGTCACATTTGCTTTTCTATTATGTCTCATTACAAGCTGCAAAATTCTCCAAGACTGTTGGCATTTTTGAATCTATTTTAGTTGGGATATTATCTCTACCTCCCTTTCAACCTCTATTCCTTCAAACAGCCCAAGACCAGGTAGGAGAGAAAGGTTAGTGAAGGAAAGAGCCATAGGATTTTAGGTCTCTATAAACTACTTCTTGTTGAATAGGGGCATTGAGTTCCTTGGAGCAAGTGCAATTTTCATAGTTAGAATATCTACAACTACAACTTCTTCTTCTTCTTCTTCTTCTTCTTCTTCTTCTTCTTCTTCTTCTTCTTCTTCTTCTTCTTCTTCTTCTTNTTCTTCTTCTTCTTCTTCTTCTTCTTCTTCTTCTTCTTCTTCTTCTTCTTCTTCTTCTTCTTTCTCCTCCTCCTCCTCCTCCTCCCCCCTCCTCCTCCTCGTCGCCGTCCTCCTCCTCCTCCTCTTCCTCTCTTCCTCCTCTCCTCCTCTTTTCCTTTTCTTTCTTCTCCTTCCCCTTCTTCTTCTTTCTTCTTCTTCCTCTTCTTCTTTCTCCTCCTCCTCTTCCTCCTCCTGTCTCTTTTTTTCTTAACCAGACCACCAGCAACAGCAAGCAGCAACAGCAGGAGCAAGAACCTGCAGGAGGAACAGCCATACCCTACACCCCCCCCCACACACACACACACAGACACACACCCCGGCTCATCTCAGGGCTCTGGCATTTATAACCTCACCAGAGTCCTCAGAATTAAACTGTCTGCAGCTGGCAAAATCATACCCTGCCAGAGTACACACAAGGAAAATAGTCTGCTGCCATGGACAATCTGAAGCAGCCCCACACTCCACACCTGGGATTAAAACAAAAATGCATTCACATATCATAACTGGGTTTTTAAAGAAACCAAAACTCTCACTACACAAGATGAACAAGTAGTAACAAGTATATACAGTTTACCTCAGGGCCTTCCCTTCTCTCTGAGATCTATGAAGTCCTGGATGCCTCAGTTGTTCTTGCTTCAAACAGGTGGGGATTTTTCTACTTTATCTTAACAACTATAAGAAGTTGAGTTCTATGCGAGTGTTAGTCTGATATAAACTATACTTACAAAGCCCAGAAGTATAATTCTTGCATTTAATTTTATACTATACATATTCTACCAAATTGTAAATTGGGAGCTATTGTAAAGAAAATGTCAGTGTTGACCATACTAATCCCTCCTCCTGGGAATCTTCTGAGTACTTTTAAATTTTTACTGTCTCAAGTTATAGACTGACTCTTTATGTTTCTCTAACACATAATGATTTTTTTTATGTTTTGTGTGTACAAGGTTGCATCTGGTATATGATATAAAATGTGTATGTATGAGCAACTGCTAAAATTTGGGTGCCAATCAAATAAATGAAAATTTATATGAGGAAAAGCAAATTCTGCACTATGTTATTCGAAAGATTAATCTTTTATTCAGAAGAAATGCCTACATTTACCATGAGTGGAAGAATTAAGAATTTAAATTGTGGAAAGAATTGTAGGTTCAACTATTTTGCTAGCTAATATACCTTGAACCTGTTTCCCAATTTCTTGAGAACAGACAGTGATATCCACTTAACATAGTTGTAATTTTAAATGAGATAATTATCTGTGTGTCTTTCCATACCAGAAGATCTCCAGAAACGGGGGTCAAGAATTGATTTATTCATTCATCCATTCATTTCAAAATATTTATTAAGCCCAAAATATGTTAAGCACTGAAGAAATAGCTATGGACACGTCAAGCATACTCATTATATTAAGTTTACATTATAGAGGAGTTGGGAAAGGCAATTATCAAATAAATATATGACAACTTTATCTAATTAATAGCCCTGGAAAAAATTAAATAAGAATAAAGATTACAAGATATGTGTTGTGATTCTAATTTAAATTCTTGTCAAAAAACTCCAAGGAGAAATTTAACATCAGCTAAAAGAAAGCAAGACCTGTGGAAAGTGAAGAAGACACACCCAGGTAAGAGTGTATAGTTACACATACATAGAAAGCAGAATTCTAGGAGACTACTGTGGTAGGGATAAGATGAATTAGGAGTGTGTGTGGAGAAAGGGGCATGAAGGCAGACAGTAACCAATCCAAGTAGGGCTATCTTGACCATATTGAAGAAAAACACATTAAAGAGATTGACAAGGAAGGTCTGTGATTCCCTGTGTTCAGATATCCACTTTAGCTGTTGTTGTGAAGACAGTCCACTGTGGAAACAGAGCTATTCTACTAGTCTTTAATTTTAATTCTCAAGACTTGATACGGTGTCTGATGCATAAATATGAACAATAAGTTGCATTTGTTATTTTGTTGAAGGAACGCTTTTTATTGGAGAATTACAACTCACAATGTCTAGGAATTATCAGTTTCACCAGTGAACACAGCACAAAGCAAAGACAGCCAGGCTACTTTTTCAGTTAATTGGGGTTCATTCAACAGCATTTTGAGTTTGCAGATAGACAATGCAGTGTTAGGATTTTAGAATGATTTTGAAAATGAGCATCAATCAATAACTATCCATTACAGGCTTAAAATTGACTGCCTTTGAATGAGCTGCAATAAATGCCAACAGCTTCTTCATCCTTGTATCAGAGCAGATGAAGTTGGTAGGGTCATAATCCCAGATTTCAAGGTGCAAAAAAATCTTAGATCGTTTTTAATCACTTCAAAAATTCAAACATTGTGGCCTTCTATGAACTTTAAAAAAATAGCTGAGCATCTCTCTCAAGTTACATCATGGACAGGACACTGAATATTGAGTATGTGATCTATAGAGCCATCAAGCTAGACACCACTAGAAGCTGTTTGAGTGGTCATTCAGGTACTCTGGTGTCTGGGGAAATGAATGTTATGTATTCACAAGCACTAGGAGGAAAAACCCTCTGTTAGACTTAACAATCCTTTTCAATGGGATGAGGGTTGACTTCTTTAACATCCACAATGACATTAGTTGGTGCATATAAGTATTGGCTGATTGAAATCCTAAGCAAAAAAGTACCAGGCTTCCATAAGACATATATATTTGCTCTCAGAAAATAGTGACATAATTTTATTGTATCAGATGCTGCTATAAAAAGTAGGAAGATATATATAAAATGTGTGATATTCTAGTAAAAGAATCAACCAGTTAACAAAAATAATTATAAAAAAACAGAAGTCAATTGTTGTAATGAAAGTGTCCAATATAAGGGAGAAGATGTAAACACAATTAAATAAATGTTCTAGAAGTAACCTTGGGCTCCTATCAGAAGAGGTGGGTGACTGTGAGAACCTTTGATGACAGCAGTGTCCTTGTAGTAGAGAGTGTTTTATCTCCTCCTGACTCCTCTGAGGTTACTTGGGGCTAACGGCTGTCCTTGTGCCCTCTCACCCTCTGTAGCCACTGACTAATTATTTTCACACCCATAGTCTAGTCTTCAAGATAAGCTTCTGAATGACTTCACAAAGTTCTGAAAATATACTCCATTATAATTTTGATTGACATTTTCTTAGTCCTATGTACTAATTTGGAAGAATTGGCAGCCTTAAAATACCTAGGGTAATTCTCAAACAGGAACACAATCTGCCTCTCCAGTTAGTCACAGCTTAATTCATATTTCTCATTAGAGTTTTGCAGCTTTTCTTTATTTTCTTCCAACCCATTTCCCATGTAGATTATTTTAGGGATGTGTTTTGACTCAAGATGAATTGAGTATTTTTCTTTAATATGTGCTACTAATTGGTACTTTTTCATGGACATGGAAATGACTGGCTTTATTCAACAATCTGATATTTGGCAATTTTCTTAAACTTTTAAATCAATATTAATTTTTTTCACTTGATATCCAAACTATAACAGAAATAAAAAAATCTCCTTTATTATTGTAGTTCATATAATATTTTATCAACCTGAATTTCAAGGGAAATAAAAGCTACAAGGTGAAAGGACTTGTCTTATAGAGAGGTATAGTTTTCCCTAGAGAATCATCAGAGTTGACCCCAGAGCTAACTGAGCCCTTTTCTCTTCTATGACACATGCCCTGTGGCTTTTTTAGTGGACTTGCCCACTAGCCCTTTTTCTGTGTGCCTAGATGGTGTTGTTATTCATTACACAATTACTTAAGTCTTTTATGTCTTACTTCCCTTCTAAATGTTTGGACTCAAGAGATGAATATTCAACAACTATCCAGTAAGCTAAGTCCTAAAATTCTGGAGATGTGAGATTCCTACTTTCAAAACAGTAACAACTAAGAACAGCCGTGACACTTCTCTGACTATTTCTATATACACTTGAAAGTGATCACTGTCTTCTTTTAGACTTCTTCATTTTAAAATTTTATTATAATTAATTAGTGTGTGTGTGTGTATGTGTGTGTGTATGTGTGTGTGCATGTGTCTGTGTGTATTATAACATGCATTTGGAGATCAGAAGACAATTTGTTGGAATAAGTTCTCTTCTTGCACCATATGGGTTCTGGAGATGGAACACCAACACCGGTCATCATGCTCAGTAGTGAGTGCCTTAATCTCTTGCATCATCTCACCAGCCTTTCTACTGGATTTCTTACAGAAATCTCAAGATTCCTGACACAGAATTACTAATTCAGTTATCAAGTTCATTCTTTAGGTCAATCAGTGGTAGCAATTCTCACAATCTTACTCAAGGAAGAAACCCAGACATTGTTCTTGCCTCCTCCATCCCTTTCCCTCCATTCTTCTCTCATTCCACCCTTATTCAAGCTCTGCTGAATTTGTATCCAGCACACTATATGCTTTTAAGATTCTTGGTGGGCATCAGGTAGTAGATGGGACAGGACTGTTACAGATAGTTTGGATTTAGAGATTGGGGAAATGGTTATTAGTTTGTACGTAATATATCTGTTCCCTAAACATCATCCTTTTTACTATCCATTCCATTGTGCAAATGAGGAAACAGTTTGAGTAAAATGTATGACTATTCAAGAGCATACCACTAGGGAATTGAGAACTCAGAGATCACACCTGATGCTGAGACCCCGAGACGGATGAGTTAGACCTCCCAGTGCATTTATGATCTACTTCTATATTGGGAAAATAATATGCGTCCCTGATGTTCAGAAGCTTATTTTTCCTTCCTGGATCCTTGATCTAGGCCTCTTAACTGTATAGTACAAAGTCCCAGCACCACCAAGCTAGCTGATGATTCCATTCTTCCACCTGAATAGAATGAGTAAGCTCTTCCACACTGCTCTCCCCTGGACTTCACTTTCCTGGGTCTGTCAGTGCTGGTAGGCGGTAGGTAGGCAGAAGCATCAAACACAGCCTCTGATGTGGGGGATTTGGATATCAGGATCTTGGGCTCTATAAAAGTCATCGTATCCCTGCAGGCTCTAGGTATCTTGACATTCGGCTCTTAACAGGGACCATATTACAGCTCTTGGCTTATAGGCTGGGACCCTCGGTCCTGAGATTTGACAGCTCTCTGAAACTTAGGGGCTGCTTTCTGGTCATCACTGCTTTTCCTTCCCACTTTCCCTTTGCCCCAGCCACTGTCACACTTACAGTAAAATGTACACATTTACTTGCCACTGGCCTCTAGCCAGATGACACTCTTCCAAGTCTAGGTATCAGAAGGACTGTTCAGAACTAGTATCAGCCACAGCCAAAGCATCTACACAGATATCTGCCCCTCATAGGAAGAGCTCTGGTAGAGACATTATGGACCACGGTCTCTGAGAAGGCCTAGAATAATGGTGTCTTCAGACCTGTGTGTACTGCTAGTGGGAAAGCTCCAGCTAGCTCTTCAAGCTGCCAAGCATAGTGCGCTAGCTTACATTGCTCAGGACCTGAGTGCCAATCACCAAGGGGGACTATTATGAAGCTTTCCATGGAGTCTCATAAGCTGGGACCTATCTACAGGGATTTCCTGAAGCTACCCAACCTATTAGGCTGTCAAGCAGTTGAAAACACTCTTACATTCAGACGTTGGAGACCCAGGAATATATGCTGGGTTCTTTGGGAGCCTGAATTAGGTAATGGAAACAGTACTGGTGTTGGATAATGATGGATGCTAGATTTGTGCAGCACCCAAACACAAAACACACATCAGATCAATTCCCTGTGAGCAACGCTACCAGAGATGACTGGTCAGAGAGGAAGTCATCATTTGACCTGAGGTTGCCACATCAGGGGATGCAGTACAGGAAAGTACCTCCCTACCAACTCAATGACAGAGCCCAAGGGGCCTGCGTGTGTAGCCTGAGAAATCAGTGTCATTTATTTAGCCAATGACAGCTATTTATTTTGGACCAATCATATTCATTAAAGCTTATATTAGGCTTGCAACCAATTACAGAAGACCCTCTCCCAGGGGAACTTCCAAAAAAGAAAATGGTTCATCAAGTCTTCTGATTCGAATATATATGGACACCAAAGAATGTACAAGATAGCTGGTGTAGGCTGTCATGGTGATGATCAGAGTGGCTATGAGACTGGCTACATTTTGCTCAAGACGGTTCAGAAAGCAAATGAGGGTGTAATAGCTGCCAATTATGGAATCAAATGTGCATCAGAAAGTGCTTGCATGGATACAATAGAAGTTTATAGAATGTATTAACATTCATGGTTATTTTAGCCATGCTTTGTACCTGCCCACTGCCCATGGAGAGGTAGACTCTCATTAGTCCCATGAAAGGCCTTCAAAATAAAGCTTGTGTGCTTTAGCCAAAGAGGAGAAGTCAGGTTTCTATCCCCTCTCCTCCAACAATAAACCTAGGAGCTTACTTTCCATGAGCTTCTTTCTCTTTCACACCACATTATTTGGCATTATGTCTATGCACTCGGTTTCTGTAGCATCGGCTATGCTCCCCGAGTCTTTGCAGATATCAGTGTGCAGCGTGAGCTTTGTCCTCTTGGAATCCAAGCAGCAGGGCTCCGTTCTGGACCTGGACTTTGCACAGTATCTCCTTCATTGGATTTCAAGCCTGCCTGCATAGGTCATCAAGTAACAAACCGATTGTTAACCTTAGTCTCCAAGCAGAAGTTTGACCTGACCCATTTTATTGTTGTTGTTCTTGTTGCTCCTAAGGATCTGGAGAGCTGAAAGATAAGAACATAAGCCAAGCAAAGCACCAAGGAAAAATCACAGTTCATGCTTGCTCTCTCTCTCTCTCTCTCTCTCTCTCTCTCTCTCTCTCTCTCTCTC
>BDUI01001996.1:29389-42811 GCA_002335545.1 Apodemus speciosus
CACACACACACACACATGCCAGAATAAAAGAAAGACAGAACAAAATATTGGAACAATCTTCCTCCAAAGGGGAGGCTCTTCTTCCCCTCCATGGCTTTCTTATGACACTGGCTGTAAGGTAGCACCATCACATTTTGCAAGCAGACTGGAAGTGGCCACCCCAGAGCTGAGATCTACAGACAGTATTCATTTTCTGCCACTGAAGATAGCCCAGCCACAAACATGGATGATGAAAGAGAAGTTGGCATTGGTCTTGCATGGAGCAGATGGGACCTGAAGTCTGGTTAGCAAGGAAAAAGCAACTGAGCCTCTTAGGGAATGTTTGAAATGGACCTAACAGAATCCTTTAATCTCTTTTGCATGCACACAGACACAGACACACACAGACACACACACAGACACAGACACGCACATACACACACACACACACACACACTTGCTTTGTTTTAAATGAAGGGAGAGAAGACAGCCCTTGTCCATGCTCATGCTTCCTGTTGCAACGTTGACATTTGATTGACATGCAGAACTCCCCCAGACACCAGTAGAACAGTAGACTGAATGAGGGAGAGATTTTTGGCTGTTGATAAAAAGACAATGGAGGGGGAAATGATATTCTAGTCTCTCCAGGAGCTGTCCTTGGGAGGAAAGATGCCTATGCTAAAAGAGGAACACAGGAGATGAAGATGAGGATGAAGTAGCTGCGCATCGCGACCCCGCTGAATCAGTGTTTCACTGTCCTTTTAGTTTTGCCTGTGTTGGTTTCTCCTGCCAAGAAATTTCTTACCCATAACCTCTCTTCCCAACAGGTAAAAAATTCTTTTTCTACTCTAAGGCCCAAATGGGTTTTCACTTAATTCAGAAAGTCTTTTCAGGTTGTTCTGCACTTGACACAATTCATTCCTTCCACTTCCCTATAAATTTCATATCCTGGCTAATGTTGGCTGTCAAGTTAGCACATACCTGGGGAAAGACAACTTCAATTGGGGAACTTCCTCCATCAGATTGGCCCATGGGCATGTCTTCAGGCATTTTCTACATTATTGATTGATGGAGAAGGGCTCAATCTGCAGTGAATGATACCATCCTTAGGCGGGTGGGCCTGGGATGTGCAAGAGAGCTAATTAAGATTGAACCTGGGAGCAAGCCAGTAAGCAGTGTTCCTCAGAGATTCCTGCTTCAAGATCCTGCCTTGAGTTCCTGGATTCTGCTTCAAGCTCCAGTCTTGAGTTTCAGCCTTGACTCCCCTTGGTGATAAACTATAACCTGCAAGATGAACTAAACCCTTTCTTCCCCAAGTGCTGTTTAATCACAGCAGCAGAATGCAAGCAAACTAGAACAGTTCATAGAAGGGAAGAGATCACATTTGACACATTCAACTAGATCTTCACAGATGGAACAATGGTCAGAGAACAAACATAAAAACAGTGGCACCTGAGTTCAAATTCATATTGTCACACACAGAAAGACTATTGGGATAACCACACTGGATTCTTTGTCTCTAATTAGTGATAATGATGCTTTCATGTGCTGAGAGGGAGTCATATATGGGTTAACATAAAGAGATAAGCATATAGCAGGTAATTTGGCATACATGGTGTCCTTCAGAGAGATGATGGTATGACTCATGTTGATGTTAACTTTTACAAGTTTTTTCACGTTTTAGGATTAATCAAGAGAAATAGCATACTTTTAGTACCTAAGCATTCTAGGGCAGTGTAATCAAATAGAAATAAAATAGTGATGCTAACATGAATCGTGGCAAGCATTGGCTTGCACAGACTGACTCCCTGTGTGCACCATCTCATATGATCTTCATCAAAGCTGCAGGGCCTCTATAAGTATTTCTACATTACAGATGAAGAAACCAAGATCCTTGGAGCTGACAGTGACAAGACAAGGTCTCAAAGAACCTTAGTACTTAAGTGTCACTTAGATGGAGCTGCTCAGTCRTTATTGCCTAAGAGTCTCACCTAGACAGCTTTGTAAATGCCTGTCCTTAAACCTCAGCCTCAGATTTGCATTCAATTAATTTGAAGTGAGCTCCATGGATGACATCTGAAAGTCTCAGGTGATTGCATGTGCAGCAAGAGACGAGGACCTCCTGACTTCAGGCGATGTTGCACCACAAGCAAGCTCTGTACTTTTCTGTGGTCCACATTGCCCAGAGCAGGTAGCCATCTGATATTTAGTCTAGGGAGGGAACATCCCTGATGCATGAAACTGCACACATGACAGAACTCTGTTGTCTTTTGAGTGACGCTGGTGATGTACCTTTACTTCCCAATTGTATCCCTGGAATGACTAGGCTGCTTAGTCAATTGGCTGCCACTCTGAGTTCCTATCAGATACAGGACCCCAGCCTTAGTGCTGGGAAATGAGATACAAGTAGGACCGAGGAGCAGGTCTGACCTAAAAGGGACTGGCCGCCCGAGTAAAGGGGCGATAAATGCAAGTAACGGGCTGGGTAAGTAACCACACACAAATTCAGTGTGCAAATTGTTAGGAAAGATAGGTGGTAGCTGTAAAACCCATAAGGTGATTAGGGAAGGCTCCCTTTCCATCCCTCTCTGTCATGAAGCTGATCTCTAATCCTCAAGGCAGTCCTTGAGGGGGACAAGGAGTTGATATCCATCAGAGCTTCAGATTCTCCACAGAATAGCACAAAAGGTTATGGGCACTTRTGAGTCACTTGCCAAAGCCTCATCATGAAGGATTAGAGAAGCCCCACAGGATGAGGAACTGTGCCTTGCCCCAAGCCAAATTTGCCCCTGGTAACTCATAGGGGTTTGTTAAAAGGAGAGTTATAATGTATGCATCTATCTATCTAGCATCTATCTATCTATCTATCTATCTATCTATCTATCTATCTATCTATCTATCTATCTATCTACCTATCTATCTATCTATCATCTCCTGTCATGATTCACTTACTGCCTTGCTCTCTCTGTCCATTCATATATACCTTTAAAACACTGGATAGTGCATTCCAACCCTGAGTTAAAGAATTGCCCCTGAACCTCTTCAGTTAACAGAAGGCACCGCAAGAGCAGTAGGCTGGGTAAGTGGATCTGGAGCCTAATGCTGAGAACAGCAAGAGAAGATGTTTTGCTAGGAATTGGATGAGGATGTCTAAAACTTGTTTTGATGCTCCCCATCACTGTCATGTCTGAGAAAAGAATACCAAGCCAGGGAGACAGCATAAGCATTGCAGGACTTACTCTCAGGATGGCTGGGAGAGTATGAAGCTCTTTTTTTTCCATCAGCGACCTAAAAGTCAACAGCATCATAGCTGTCTTATCATGGGACATAGCTCAGCAGCGGGGTACTTGCTTCTACGCACAAGGCACAGGGTTCAGGTCTCAGCAACGCCATGTATCTTTCTTACTGGAGTTACGTTCATTCAACCAGGCTGCCTTATCAGAAAAAAATCATAATCTGACTTCAGAAACAGAAATTAAATTGACTGGTAAAGTGTGAATGTCTCCAACTGTGAATAGGCCATTCTGGTATGATGTATGACATTGCTGAGTTAAAGCATCCAGCAGTCTATTCCCTTGGGATGGAAATTACTTAGTAGTAAACATTCAGTTATGAGAGGGAAAGATAAAGACCAATAGAAAGGATTTGCTTTATCTTAATCTGCATATCAGCAGGGGACCAGAGATAGCACTCTAGGTGGACGGTAGAAGAAGAGAGACCATTTCTTCTTTTACAGTCTCACCTAGCACACGAACAATAGTCTGCCAGTTGCAGCATTTCTCTAGATTTACAAGATTAAGCTATCCCAAAAGTAAGTAAGTAAGTCCCAAAGCCTGCCTGATTTCACATCAAATGTCTTGATAATTCTGCTGTGTCTCTGGGCTCCAACGCATGTAACTTCTGGGTACGTGCAATATTTATATGCCATTGGTAGGACATGTGAGTGTCCCGAGACAATCCCGAGACACACTGACATGTTTACAGTCAAAAAGCCAGAGTTGGGCCTCTCATCTATGGCCTTGTGTTTCAATCTTTCTTTTATTCTTACTATTATTTTATTCCAAGAGGGCTCGGCATCTGCAGAAATCATGCCTTCGTCTCTCTGTGGCTGGTATAAGAAGTTAGTTGAGCCCTATGCCTTGGCTGGGAAATTGTAGTGTATAGATAAGTTTAAGATCCCAAAGACTTTTTATTCTGAGTTCACCTAGTTTTGGTCTCTGAGGAACTGGAAGGAGGTAGAATCATTTTTGTGTAACTAGCTTGAGAAGCCATGCTGGTATAGATGAAAATGTGGCTCTATGCTAGCATATATGTTGTGGGACTAGCCAGGTAATCTCAGGTCAGCCAAGAGGACACAGTAAAAATAGCATTAGAAGAAGCACCACACTTTCACCTGAATGATAATTCTGTAGCATTTGAAATTACCAAGTCATCTGATTCCCCAAGCATCATTTGCCTTCACCATAAAATGTAGGCAGACCTTAAAAAAAGCAAGTATGCTGAAAAAGGCTATATACATTTTGGGGATGGGAGATGAGACTTCAGTGTGAAGACTGTTAAGCCAGGCATGATAGCACTATTTTTTAATCCCAGGACTCAAAAGGCTAAGGCAGACATATATCCCAGTACTCAGGAGGCTGAGGCAGGCAGATCTCTATGAGTTTGAGGCCAGCCAACTCTACATAGCAAACTCCAGGATAGCCAAGGCTTCAAAGAAATAAGACCATATCTCAGAAAAGTATGTACAGAGGATGGAGAGATGGCTCAGCAGTTAAGAGAACTGGTTGATCTTCTGGAGAACCCAGGTTTTATTTCCAGGGCACACATAGTTGCTCGCAACCATCTGTAACTCCAGTCTCAGGGGATATGAAGCCCTTATCTGACCTCCAGGGGCACCAGGCATACATATAGTATACAGATATACATGTAAGCAAAGCATCTATACAAATAAAAATAAAAAATAAGTGGTATCTAAAAAAAAATAACAAAATCTAAGGTCAGTTACTACTCTGAATTAGAAAACTGAGGCAGCAGAGGATGGTCTTGTTAGACATCAAAGAGAGCAGAGGCCCTTGGTCCTGGGAAGACTTGATGCAGTAGTGTAGAGGAATGCCAGGACAGGGAAGTGGGAGGAGGGTTGATTGGGGAAGGGGAGATGGCTTATGGGATTTTGGGGGGAGGAGGGAACCAAGAAAGGGGAGAACATTTGAAATGTAAATAAAGTATATACCTAATTTTTTTTTTAAAAAAGGAAACCCTAAATGAGACAGTTTAGTAAATCTCAAAATAATTAAAGCTTTTTAAAAATAAACTTTCAATATTTTTTAAATTTAAAAAGAAAAGAGAAGAAAAGAAAAGAAAAGAAAGAAAAGAAAAGAAAAAAGAAAACTGAGCCAGCTTGGGTAAGTTCATCAGTGGATCTAGGAATTGATTTCTTCATGTAGAGGTTACAATAAGTGCACAAAATCACAGACTTGAAATCTTTGGCTAAATTTTTGGAATATAAATTAAGGTACAAAATTTCTTTGTTGGGGGAGCTCCCTTTGTGGCCTGGCGGGGATAGAATTTTGTTATGTAAGCCAGGCTGACCTTGAAATCATAGAGATCTAGCTGATGCAAAATTTAAGTTGTATGTAAGGTAGGCGTACATATGTAAAATGACAGGAGAATCTGGAATAACATCCCATAATCATGCATAGTAATTTGGAGGGGAGGAATGAAAGTTGATCATCCATAAGAGGACAAATAGCTTCATATCACACTGGATTGGGTTTACCACAGGAGTGAGACTGCACTGAACTTGCCCAAACTTTCTCATTTTCAGAACTGTCCAAGCCATAGAATTGTAGATATGGGATYATTATCWTTTAGCCATGCAGAAGTCAAGATCCTGCAGTATCTGCCTGTCATTGGGCCATGAGGACAAAATAAGTTAATATGTATAAAAGGCTGGGACCAATGTCTGGCATATGAGAAGGACTGAATAAATATTAGCTGTTCTTACTTTTATTAACTTAAAGATAAAACCAAGAGAGAAGGAGGCTTCGCAGGCCCTCTGCGACATTTCTAAGATTTTTGCTAATTAATCAAGTAATAAAATGGACAGTGAGCTAATGGTATCTTCCTTTGCCTACCATGAAAAAAAATGTACTCTTAGATCTTCACTGTAGTCAGCACTTAAAGAAACAGTGTAACACTTTGAAAAATTAAGATTGTGTGTATAAGTCAAAAAGTGAGGAAAAGGAGGGAGGGGAGGGCATGAAAAGGACTGAATCCAAGTCAAGGGTTGTATTTAACACAACCAAGTGCTAACAGGTTATAAATATAAAGTATTATTTAAATTTTCTTCATATGCACATTCTAATTTTTTATCATTGTGCTTGAATTATCTTTCTAATGAGAAAAAAATGTGCATTCTCTTTCAGGTCCTCTCCTAGTTCCTTGGAGAATTGGTTCCCACATTGAAGTTCTCATCTACCAGACAACCACSAGCAACCAATTCTTATTGATTGTGTACTATATGCCAGACAGTGCTGGGATTGCTAAGAAAGACAGGAAAAATGTAGACTTGGCATTTAAGGAATCTTCAACAAAATCACTTCCCATTCGTAAAACAATTCAAAGTTCATAGCATGCTTCCACATGACTTCTCTACATTCTTCTTTCTGCCCAGATTTAGGAGACAAAATATTTTGGCCAGCATTTTATGAATGAAGAATCTTGCCCAAGGTTATTCAAAATAAAGATGAAGTTAAGCTGAGGTATAGAGTGTCTCTCTAGAATACACAATACCATGGGTTTGGAGATGAGAGAGAGAGAGAGAAAGGAAGAAGAAAATTGAAAAATTGCCGTCAAACCTCTGAATCAGGTAAGTGTTGTAACAACCTGAAAGTTATATTCATGAGAACTTGAAAATCAGTGGCACTCTGAAAAGAGAATACTACTTACTCTCCATGTTTGTGGGTAGTAAGCAGGAATTCAGCTGTGAGTCAAAAAAATTAAATGTGTCTATGTGTAACATGTACAACATTTTTTTTTTKGTTTTTTTCGAGACAGGGTTTCTCTGTGTAGCACTGGCTGTCCTGGAACTCACTCTGTAGACCAGGCTGGCCTCGAACTCAGAAATCTGCCTGCCTCTGCCTCCCAAGTGCTGGGATTAAAGGCGTGTGCCACCACCACCCGGCCATTTTTCTTGTCATTATTCCATAAACAGTGGGGCACAGGAGCTATTGATATATTCTTTATACTGTGTTAGTTATTGGAAACTACCTAGAGATGCTTTAGAATGGGTGAGGGGTTGTGAGAGGGTTATTGGTCCATATCATCAAGTTTCTATCAAGGAACTTGAGAATCAGCAGATTTTTGTACTCACAGAGTATCCTGGAACCACATCTCATAAATAGCAAGGGACAACTATAATAAGAAATCAAGTCAATTAATGTCTGTTGTGATTATAAAAAGATAAGAATAATAAGAATATATTCTATGGGGGTGTTGTGAGGTGTAGGGGAAGGGAGTGTCTCAGTGGGCCCATGCTGAGATATCCCTTCCCTCCGAGGGACCAGTCACCCAATGGTATAGCATAGAATAGAGCTTATTTCGGGCATGGGGAGGGGAGTTAAGAGAGTAGGCAGAGAGAAGGAGAGAGTAGAGAAATAGAGGCCGGCCATGACCATGTGGGGAGGGGGCAGAATGTGGAGAGAGGGGGAGCAAGAGGGCAAGAGGCAAGAGATAGAAGCAAGATTAAGAGAGTTAGGGGGGCCAATCTTATAGTGGACCTCTTATAGTGGACCAGGCCTAGCTGGCTGTTGCCAGGTAACCGTGGGGAGAGGCATACCTGGCTATTGTCAGGTAACTGTGGGGTGGAGTTTAGACAGAAACTTGACACCTGTGACCAAATACACCTGAAATCTTTATTTAGGCAACACATGGTCATGGAGGTTAAACTTTGGGGGTGGATACAAACTGGGAAACCTCAGTATGGCAAAGCTAAGGAAGAAAGC
Organism: Apodemus speciosus; assembly: GCA_002335545.1. Lineage (NCBI taxonomy): Eukaryota > Metazoa > Chordata > Mammalia > Rodentia > Muridae > Apodemus > Apodemus speciosus. The sequence continues at coordinate 37,372 of BDUI01001996.1, forward strand.
ATTAAGCAAAGGTGATGCTTGGAAGTGCACACCGGAAACAGAAAGGATACAGTCTTCATAGGCTGAGTACAATCAAAGGGGCAGAGCTGAAGAACAGGCACCCCATCAGGTCCAAGACACCAACATGAACAAAGTGTCTTTGCTCGGTTTCTATACCTACAGGTAACCTTCAGGATATTTTTTGACTTCCCAAAGAGTCACTATAAGCCGGGAATTCCCAGAACAACCTGAACAGCTTCAATTGTTTTGTTGTTGTTATTGTCCTGAGTATGTTTCCTGTGAGTTTTTTTTAGAAATGAGTCCCTGCATGGCCGATCGACAATCAACACACAGCAYTGTCTAAGATAATTTTGGGACCCTCAAAAGCAAAGGTCAGTCTTTGATTCAAACAAAGTCCATTATCATAGACCCTGTCCAAATATGGAGCTTGCCTTCTTGAAGGCATCTCCAACTTCTCCATGATCCGACTGCCCAGCTTTGAGTGAATAGATCCAATGGGTTCTTTATATTAGGTCTTCCAACCTCATACAGATTTTTCTGGGTAAAAGAAGCTGGGCTTGCCTGCCCTGCTTAAAGGGAAGGAGATTGCTAAGCAGTTTGTTCTGCATTCTTCTACTCCAGATAACCCCCTCTAATTTGAGGTTGGCTGGAAATCCTTATTCTTATCAGGAGAATTTCCATAGCTAAAGCAGGATGGGGGTGCACTAAGCCACATCCTGTGTTCTGAGAGAGGCCCGAAAGAGTCAATTGCAATGCTTTGAACTTGAACAAAGTATGGGACTTGCTTAAGTGGATTCAAAATACAGGCCGAGAGAACAGATACACTGTAATTTTTCTTCTTCCTTCCTCCTTTGCCTGCAGAAGTCCTGTTGCCCCAGGCCCCACACTGGACCCTTTCACCATTTACGAAGTTCCTCCCATGGACTAGCAAACCTCATTGCCTGGCTCCTGACTTAAAAGTCTCTGGTGCCTCAGGTGATCAAACTATTCTTTTTTAGACCTGGAGTCCTCCACGTCTGTGGAGCACAGCCGCAGGGGTCTGGGAGCTACTTGCTGGTATTTCAGAATGTGGAGAGGTAGACAGCACTCGGGGGATTTGTTCATTTTAGCAAACTTGGCAGAACTTCCCTGCGTGACCTAAATAGAATATCTTCCTCTACATAAAGCATGCATCAGGGTATTTCCTGATTTATTCATGAAAGGTTTGCTTTACAAAGGCCTCAGGAACTGTGCAATCTCAAAATACATGATACATAGGCCTGGATGCTGGAGTGGCATTTGTACAAATTGCTGTGATAGATGGGCCGTGCAGAATGGAAGCAGAATTGGATCAATTTAAACACTCACAGTTGGGGGTTACTTTTTCAGGGGAGGAAATGAGACCCAACTTGCAGATTGTTGGCAGGAACATGGAGACGTGTCCTTTCTCTATAATGAAATAATCACAGACTAGAACGAGAAGAGAATAAAAGTCATGTTTACTAAGTGATGTCATAAAGCCTTTACCTGCTGAACATTTCCTAGTTCATTCATTCATTCCCAACTAGAGAATGATTCTGGCCTAAACCTGTAGGATAAAATTCATTGGAAGTACATAATGCTGGTAGATACACGGGCTCAAAGGGCCATGAGAGGCAATATTTGAAATCTGATCTATCTCGGGAATTTTGAATTCTGCCTTTCTAACAGGCATCAATCTCTCATGTTGTCTAATGATAGGCATCATCAGGTAAGCCCACTCTGACATCCCTTAGTGTGGATTCATCTAACACTTTGGGATTTTCATGCAGGGGTATTTTTAACAGCACAGCAGATGGACCTTGGTTGTTTGCAAAGAAGTTTTATTTTAGAGCTTGTGAAGAGATTGGGGTTAATGTACAATAAAGTGAAAGTGACGTTTGCAAAGATAGCGCGAGCAGAATGCCAGGATCCATTACCCTGATGACCCCACAAACGGACCTGCAGCCTCCATTGGAGAGCGCCTACTCACATCCCATCAGCATTACTTGGAGGATGTGGCCACACATTGTGGCCAAGTTCCAGGGGCTTTCTCCTGTTAGGGAACTTGTCCTAGATGGGACAAGGAAACACTGTTTTTACAAACTTTGCTTTGAGGCCTAGAACTCTGGGGAGATTCGGACTGGGTTCCTTCTCCTTTTTTTTTTTTTTTTTTTTTTTTTTTTTTTTTTTTTTTTTTTTTTTTTTGGTAATTATGGACACCGGTAGGGAGTGTTGAGAAGAAAAACCTAGGTGTAGACTCTTGAATCTTAGGCTCGGGGCTAGAAGCAGAAGGAGGTGACCAGATAGTGCAGTGAATATGGGCCAAGCCATATGGGGCTGATATTTTTATTTGGAGAGAGACAAGCATCACCAATATACTTAGTATCCCCAGTGGAAGACTGAAAAAAAGAAGGCTTTGTGGGAAGGTCCTTCCAAGAGGGGAAACCAACTGGAGGCCAGTATCTGAGTGAATTAACCTCCAAAGCTTTCCCATGACCCAGAGGATCCTGTCCAAATCCTTGAAGCAGCATCTAGTTCCTTCACCATCTGTCCCCTGGCTAACCTTGGGTCTTTCCATTGTCTCTGAACAACATGTGTTCTGAYCATCGCACAGTGTCCTTTGTTCCCTGGTAGCACAGACAGGCAACATTTATCGAGGCTTTTAAAGTGCCAGGAACTGGAGGAGCAGCTTTATTTGTTTCATTATTTCATCTTCACTGTGGGCTCTGAGCAGACTCTATTAAGGTCTTCAGCTTACAGATGAGGAAACAAAAGCATGAAGTCCTAAAACTGGGTCACAGAGCCATTAAGCAGGCTGAGATCTGACAGCAGTGTGACCCCATCATCAGGCCTTACCCACATCCCTACTCCTACCTCCTCTGTATAAGAACATCCCAGACACCCCCTCACACATTGATTTGACTGCATAGGACTCTTCAGCTGGTCTCCTGGTTTGCCTGATTTAAAGCTCTTCTCTTTGTTCATTGGAACTGTCAAGATCAAACATTTTCTTCTCCAGCTGCTTTTCCTGGCAACTTTAGGCACAGTGAATGATTTTTCTCCTTGGATCCTCCACACCCTGTGAACGATTCTAAAACACACACTCTATCTCAAGGCAATGTCTTCTGCTATGTGTTCATGCTGTGCCTGGCTTCTTAGACCTTTTCTCCAAATGTGTCAAGGCCCCAAGAGAATGTGCAACAAACGAGGACCAGCCAGCTCCTTGGATCCAGGGTGGCTCCTGCTCTGGGCCAGTGACCGCATTACAAATGGTATGGTTTACTTCAGGAGTAACTCTGCATGCCTGTCTAGACCAGTGACAGTCTGTCACATTCCTATCTTTAAACCTACCCCCACCCTGTGGTGACTTCCTTCAACATGGGAGGTGGTATCTGCCTGTCCAACAAACCAGCTTCCTTTTAGAAAAGATTTCCTTTGGCTGGGTGCATACCTGGCCCTGCAAGAGTTAATGAAGAAGCTCAGATCAGTAGAACATGCGGTTTCCATTACCTATGGTATGCGGACAAGTGGCACGAGCCTGGATTATGCGGTAATAAAAACACACAGTGCGGAATTTATGTCAGAGGCCTCAGTTCTCTTTCTCAGCACAAGGAAACAGGATGCTTGCAGCTCTGGAGCTAGACTGTGGCAAAAGTTGAAATTAGACTCTTCTCCCAGCTTGCTTTTAATCTGGCGAGTCATGCCTGTCTTGTCCCTGGTTGCCACAGATGCAAAGAAAGTGTGCTTAAGGAATCCAGTCCATCTCCTGGGATACCTTCTAAGAAAACCAGTTGGGAGGAAAAGCAGGAACATGTGAGGGAGACAGAAAGAAATAGGGGAAGGAGGAAGGGGTGAGAGAAAGGAAAGTAGGGAGCAAAGAGGCAGAGGGTCAGCATGCATAGAAAAGCACAGTGAGCGAGCACTGTGAGACTCTGAAACAGTATATTCTTGAAGCCGGGAGTCATACATATGGAGAACTTGCTGTGTGGCAGGCAATGTGCTAAAGTTCATATCCACTCATGCAAAGATGCTCAGACTCTCTTGGGATCATCACATACTTCATCTAGGTAACAAGAGCAGTAGGTTTCCAAGCAATCACTATCTTAGTCTAAATATTCTTGCTTCCTTTCTTCAGTTATACAGTAGGCCAGTTCCATATCAGCGACATGAAGGGCTTATATGCAGATGCTCAGGAGAACTTCATGGATCATTTCTCTTCCTTGAAGATAAAAGATGGGAAGGACTGGTCATGGGGAGACAGCACTTCGAGGATCTCTCAGTTCTACCCTGTCCCTCACTACCTTAGAAATGGCATCACGTGAGGATCAGAATTTATACAGACAGCAGATGTTCCCAATGCACACACGAAGTGTTAAGCCCTGTAATGCCAACCACAAAGAAAGTGTAAATAGGGTGGTGTCTTTCTTTCTGAGTTTACTGTCTCTAGGGTTCCAGAAAGACATGTGAGCAAAGATGTACAAATGTTATGGTGATGGTTGGTACAAAGACCCAGAGGAAAAAAATTTGTCTTGGAGGGAGGGCAACAGTTTTTTAAAAGTTCATCTGGAGAAGTAAGATAGAAACAGTAAGAAGGTAGTGCCCACAGCCTTAGCGAAGGCAGGGCAGGACAGACTGGGACAACAGGAAGGAATTAAGTATGGTCAAATAGTGACATCTCCACTATGGATACTAACTAGAACCATGGGGAACTTTAAGACACACAGATGCCAATGGCCTCCTCTCTAAGTACACCCCATGTAGCAGCATCCATCTTTAAAAGCTTTCCATATGGAGTTGAAAACCAGCGAATGGATGAGCTTGTGTGAAATATGAGTGTGGAGTCTAAGACAGGACATGAAGATGAAAGGCCTTGGGCGCTAGCCAAAGCAGTTTGAGCTTCCTCAGTGGGCATACAACACTCTAAATAGGGAGGTGGCCTGACTTACAGGAAGTGAGTCAGCATAATAGTAAAGTCTTGTTCCACTGAACCTCAGGAGAGAGTCTGGCTTCCTCTTCTCAGAGTGATAGACCACCTGCTCTGACTCAACTCAATAAATTTCACTACCCTTTCAATGACACAGACAAGGGCCTTGGGTCACTCTGGGGGAACTAGTGACCGGACATTTAGGACATCATGCTTCCTATCCATTTCCAGCATTAMCTGGCCATCACAAACTGGGCCAGAACCTTTCCCCTCTATTTGTCAGCTCGCATTCCCACATAATCAAGAGAGTGAACAGTTGTGTGCTTCTCTATGAGGTTGGTTGGTTTTAAGCCAGAATTTTGCTTTATTCCATTTGAATATAGCAATAGAGGATATATTTATTCATGTACTCTAGCTAGGCAGAAGATAGTAAGAATAGACAAAACCAGAATTTCACACAGCTACTTTGTTCTTGTGTATTTTGGTATTTTGAGGCGAAATTGGTGTTTTTTTTTT
>BDUI01001996.1:64947-80568 GCA_002335545.1 Apodemus speciosus
ATCTATCTATCTATCTATCTATCTATCCATCCATCCATGTCTATCATCTGTTTGTCATCTATCATCTATCTGTTTGCCTGTCTATCTATCTATCATCTATCTATCTATCTATCTATCTATCTATCTATCTATCTATCTATCCATCCATCCATGTCTATCATCTGTCTGTCATCTATCATCTATCTGGTTGCCTATCTGTCTATCTATCATCTATCTATCAATCTATCATCTATCTATCTATCTATCTATCTATCTATCTATCTATCTATCTATCTATCTACCTACCTACCTACCTACCTATTTATATATCTCTCTATCTTTCTCTCCATCCATCCAGGTCTATCTATCATCTGTCTGTCATCTTATCTATCATCTACCTGTCTGTCATCTATCTGTCTATCATCTATCTGTCTGTCTGCCAATCTATCTATCTATCCATCCATGTCTATCATCTGTCTGTCATCTATCATCTATCTGTTTGCCTATCTATCTATCTATCTATCTATCTATCTATCTATCATCTATCTGTCATCTATTATCTATCTACCTAATCTTATCTATCATCTATTTAATTCTGTTTTCTTTCACCCTTCTCTCCTCTCCCCCTCCACTCTCTTCCTAGCTACCATGAGATAAGCATTTCTGTCAGTCCCACTCTAACCATCATGATATTCTGCCTCACCTTAGGTCCAAAGCAGTAGAGCTAAATATGAATGGAAGCCTTAGAATTAATGAGCCAAAGTTTGTCTTTCCTTTCTCAGTTTCTTCTAAGCTTTAGTCACAACAACAAAATGAAGCCTAACACAGTCAGCATATTGTATGGATTTTGCACTTTTTTTCATAGTAATAAAACAACACTGCAGACACATGGATCACAATAGCAAGATTCTGAGATTACATTTTTAATTTATTTCCTTTAATTTTTGAGATGATAATTCCATCATATCCTTTTTCCCTTCCTTCCTTCCTCCAAATTCCCCCATATACTGCTTCCTGTTCTCTTTCAAACTCACCACCTCCTGTTTCATTAACTGTTATTACATACATATATATTTCTAAGAATATAAATACAACCTGCTCAGTCTGTATAATGTTACTTGTATGTGTGTTATCAAGGATGATCAGTTGGTATTGAGTAACTAATTAGTGTTCTCTTCCCTGGGGCCCTGAGACACCTTGCCCCAAGACCCACACCCCATTTAGCATTCCTTAGCTGCTGGTAGCTCATGTGTGAGATTGAGACCTTGTGGGCTCCACTAACCACTCATGTTAATGTGTCTATAACTGTTCAGCTCATGTTTAAGCAGTCATGTTGGTGAGATTTTTATGAGCTCTAAATGCAGAGTTATGGAGTCCAGTCCCAGCAGATACATTTACAACACAGCTCCTGAACCTAAGGCTCAGGGAACATTGCAGGAGAAGGGATAGAAAACTTGTAAGAGCCAGATCAGGGAGTTTGTCCTGAGATGGAGACTACATTTAAAGGCTTCACTTACCTTTGCTGTTGCTGTTGAGTTACCTTTTCTGGGTACATGGGATACTTCTGCATTTGCTTTCTATTAACTTCAGTTTGAGTAGAGAAGACTTACACCTCTCTTCTTCCTTGAAAGAGTTAGTCTCTGGTACATTACCATTTGATGATATGCTGTGTGGAATTTAATGTTACATCGCGTTGATTTAATAATTAATATATTTCACTGATTTCTTAATTACTTCAAACATTGCATTATTTATGATAACAGAAACAGAATGGCTATTTAGGTTTTTTTCTTTCATCCAGGTTGTTTTACTAAACTTATCAGTTCTCTTCATTTTTCAGTAGATCATTTGTGTTTTTTGAACAAATGAGAATGTCTTTCTCCTATCCCCCCCCCCCCCATCCAGTATCCTGATCTCAGGGCATCTGCAGTGCTGAGCAGAAAACAAATACCAAGTCTCCTTTTCATGGCCTCGACTTTTAAAGAAGAGCCTGTAATAGCCTGGCATTAACTCTGATGTTTGTTGTGGATGAGGAATAAAATGGAGAAGGTGTTTTTATTTATAAATGGAAAAAAATGAACTTTTTCTAAAACCAAATGAAGGAAGAGGAGCTGGAAAATGAGTGGCGAAGCATCATTCAAAAAAAAAAAAAAGGAAAAAAGAAAAACAGAAAACGACTATTGATTTTTAAAAATTAAAAAAACTTACTTAAAAACATATGTTCTTATATAAAGAATAAATACATTCTAAGAAGTGCATCTTTGGAACTAGTGGTGTGTCTCAGTTGGTAGAGTGTTGTTTAGCCTCTTTTTTGGTTCCCAGAAATACGACAGACCAGGCAACCGTGGCACACACCTGTAATCCCATCACTTATGGGATGGAAACAGGGGACTAAAGAATTCAGAATCGGGGGCTGGAGAGATGGCTCAGTGGTTAAGAGCACTGAGTGCTCTTCTAGAGGTCCCGAGTTCAATTACTGGCAACCACATGGTGTCTCACAACTAATGGGTTCTGAGTCCCTATTCTGGTGTGTCTGAAGACTGCAACACTGTACTCACATATATAAAATAAATAAATCTTTTAAAAYAGAATTAAGAATCATCTTCCATTCCATAGTGTTTAAAGCTAGTCTGGGACACATGAGCCCCAGGCTCAACACAGAATACTTAGATTCCTTATGTGCAAATGCTGAAAAGCAGACACATAACAAGTCTGGGGCTTTTTGAACTGGCATAACATAAAGCGTACTTCTGAAAACTTAGGGCCACAAAATATATGTGGATAGACATAGTCTTCCAGCTAAGTGTACTAACAGTTTCATCCCTTACGATCCTTCCAAAGAAACAGATGGATAGTAAGAGGCACGTGCTATAGTGTTTGCTGTGTGGAATCAGCTTTTACAGCTCTGGGTACTGAATGGATGAGTATGAAATCCATAGGGCATGGAGTTCGGAAGGGCAAACTAGAACTCTTGATGACCCCGGGCAGAAACTACCTGCCCACAGGGAGAACTTCTTCTAAAAGTCTCAATGCTCCTGCAATAGCTTTTCATATGCCCACTGGAGCTTCTCACCCCAAATTATCTAGGTGATTATTCTCTGTGTAAAGTCAACTGACAACCACATCTGTAAAATATCCTCACAGTGGCATTCAGACTAGGTTCAGGACAAGAGCTTAGTGAAGGGGACACAAGACAGACCGCCACAAATGATAGAACTACACGGTGTCATCAAGGGTACATTATGTCTTAGAGGAGGGAATTGGAAACCCCAACCCAGTACTAAAAATTCTCTTCCCATAGACAGTGACACTAATTTGTAATATGAAAGCTATATACCCCTGGAAAGGACCACAGAGGTATGCCAATGGCATGTTCAGTGAGAACATGAATAAGATATTCTTGATACAAAAAGGGGCAGCATGGAACTTTGGTGTGTATCCATGAAGAGCTACAGGAGATACTGAATCAGTTCTCTTTGGATGTGATGAACATCTCGACCTTCCTTGCCTAGAAGACAAAGGGATATATACTTCCCCTGGTGAGAGCAATGCACTACCTCAAAGGAACGCAAGTGAGCAGCAGGAGTAAAGTTGTCGAGGGTGGCCAGCGTCCATGCTTCTCATAGTTTTGTATGTTGCTTCAAAGAAATGAGGCCCAATCCTGTAAGTCAACAAAAAGTCACTCAACTGGAGCCTTTAAAAAATGAATGTATAATTGTGTCACTTTCCCCTTCCCATTCCTCCCTCCAACCCCTCAGCCCCTCCCAGCTCCCTTTCAAATTCATGGCCTCTTACTCTCTAATTATCCTTGTTGTATATACATATAAATGAATAAATATATAAATGCAGCCTGCTAAGTCTCTTTAGTGTTGCTTGTTTGTATTTATGTATGTATGTATGTATGTATGCATGTATGTATGTATGTATGTATTTTTAGAGCTGATCACTTGATGTAATCAACTAGGGGGCTCATCCCTGGAGAAGGCCAATTCTCTCTTCCTCTCTCAGCTGTTGTCAGTTGCTTGTATCTCTTCATCTAGGGCTGTGGTCCTATGAGATTTCCCCATCCACATTACCATGTCAGTTGGTGTTGTCATCATTAAGGTCTTATTTTGGAGATCATATTTTTGAGGTTTCATGTTCAACACAACCCTTCCAAGGAACACCTCTGAAGAGGGACCTGAATCACTGTAAGAGCTGGAGAACCAGGAAGTCTGACATGAGGTGACTTCCAGATGTGACAGAAAATCCTGTTGAGGTTTGGTTGCTATCTATTATAATGCTAAGCGTGGGCCCCCAAGACCTGGAGTCTGCAGGTAGACCCAAGTAACACTGTGACCCTGCCCCAAATTATTTCTAATTTGTAAATAAAGATGCCAATAGTGAATAGCTGGGCATAAGAGACATAGGTAGGGTTTAGGATCACTAATCTTGGGGTGATAGGAGAATGATGAGGAAGAGGGGAAAGTGAGGAGGAAGGAGAGAAGCCACCATGGGTTAGATGGGTCATGAAAACATGACCCTGAGGGCTGGCCAATTGGTGCTAAGAGAGTCCAGGAAAAATATAGTAAGTAATAACTCAAGGTTATCGATAGGAAAGTAGATTCTAACAGCATAGAAGGTAGATATCTGCTGTTTAAGGCTTATTGTAAATAAAAAAAAAAGGTTTTGTGTATCTTTTATCCAGGAACTACATGGTCAAAGGTGGGGTAGAAACCCCAGATTGGGATTTAGAATTTCTACAAAAAAAATTCCACAACCCTGTATGCTTCTAAAAATAGTTCTTATTGTTCTAGGTCTGAATACGTGCTGTGGGGAGCTCATGTGCAGATGTGAGGGGGAAACTTGGTGGAGTCAGTTTTCTCTTTGTACCTTCATGACAGTTCTGGAGGGTGAACTCAGGTCATTAGGCAAGCACTCTTACATGTGAGCCACTGCACCAGCCTCAGCCAAAGTTTTAATTCAGAAGGAGACATTTTCAAACATGGAACAGAGGAAACATGAGACAATCTTACTGAGAGAGTTTCATTGACGGTAAAATTATGAACACTCTCATGTCTTCCCATCCCCTTTTCCCTCCATCAGGTTGAACACAAAGACATTTCTCAGAGGCAAAAAGAAAAAAAAAAGAAAAAAGAAAAGAAAAAAGAAAAGAAAAAAGAAAAAAGAAAAGAAAAAAGAAAAGAAAAAAGAAAAGAAAAAAGAAAAGAAAAAAGAAAAATTAAAAAAACAAGCTCTCTTTAGGCTGTAAGTGAACATTGCCAATAAACAACAAAGAAATAAAATAATAGAGTTAATTATATAAAATACATTCAAATCTGTAATCTGACTTAGAAGACAGGTCAGTTGTTCCACAGAAATGGTAGGGCCACTGTAAACAATGCAGGCCCCTTCTCCCTGCTCACCCACCAGTCTAGTGGCCAGAAAATTCAGATGTAGATTTCTTTTCTCTCTCTCTCTCTCTCTCTCTCTCTCTCTCTCTCTCTCTCTCTCTCTCTGTCAAGACAGAATGAGCACTTGATTTTGATATTAGAAACAGGCTCTGATTCAGGCTTTCCCACTTATTTGCTGGGCAACTTTTGGAAAAACATCTAAATAACAGTGTCTTCATCTACAAAATGAGATAAATTACAGTGCACACATCACAGGCTTGATCTGCATACTGAATACAATAATGAATTAAAAATAAAACTCGGTGAACCGATGATCCGTGGGCTCCGAACACTGAGATGTCTCATTTAAGCAATGACATTTGCTCTTGAAGCACAGATGACTAATTGGCCTCCTACAACACTTGTCTTTCTTTGCATTGATACTTAGCTGGTCCCATGTGTTACATGACTTTTCTTGAAGATACATGAGCAGATACCTGTTTATCCCAGAGCAGGGACTGACTGCAGAAAAAAGAAATACTTCAACCAACTCTAGTTGGTGGAATCACTGTTTTTACCAGGGTTGCTTGCGAGAGCATGGGTGACTCAAAGACCACTGTATTAAACAACAGCATCCCAAACCATCTTATATGGTGGGGCTCAGAAAGACTACATCAGAGGAGAATCCCTGGAAGAGCAGCCTCTCCCCTAGGGTTATCTATTTCTCATATTATCACAGGGAGGGGCCTGTGAGTCTTGGGATTTTCTGAGCCTCCTGAACGTTGTGAGCTGGATTTACTTCCTAGGTCATAATGCTCTTCCTCTCTTCAAGAGGCAATGTTTCCATTTGGATGGAAGTTATACTGCACCATGTCACCTAGGGAATGAAGACGCCTTCATATTTCCTTGTTGGGAATTTAGTCACAGGGCTATAACCTTGTTGTAGCCCTATGACTAAATTCTCACCCATGGTATGTAAATAGTCAATGATATACGGTAATGGGGAATCACCTTAAGAGGTATTTGGCCCAGTGTGTGTGTGTGTGTGTGTGTGTGTGTGTGTGTGTGTGTGTGTGATGGCTGGAGGTCTAAATACCCATCTTTGCCCAAGAAGCCGAGAACCATTGCTTGGGGTAGAAAAAGTGGAAAGCCAAGGGAAGCCTCCCTTCCTAAGGATAGTGAAGCAGTCAACTAAACCTCCAGGGATCTTTGCAGATTTCTTTCAATTTATGCAAAATGAACTTCCATGCTCCATCAGCTATTGATTACTATTATTCATAGTTCAACGTAATGCCAAGAAAGCAATATTTGATCCATAAATTCCCACGGAAATGGAGCTTTAGGATGCATGTCCTGTAGTAAGCAGAACCAGAGGTTACAAATTCTAAGAGTCTCGTTGACAGAGGTAAGCACCCTAGGCTTCAGTCCAGGGACTTAGGTGTGAGTGTCTGTTCTGCCACTTACTAGTGATAGGATTTCACCATTCTGTTCAACTCTCCTGGACTCGGTCACTTGAGGCAAGAGGGTGACTTCCGTGACCTCTGTGCTTTCTCTGAGTTCCAGTTTCTGTGGCTTTCACACTCTCCATTTGTTGTAAGCATCCTCCATTATTAACATGGGCCTTCATTTCCCTGGGATTACATGGGAGACACCACGTGAGGCAGGTAARTGGATGGTCACATCCTCATCRTTCAATAATTGTGGTCAGTTCATAGATATTAAAGCTATCTTCTGGAAGCTTTGGGCTACGAATTGTAAATTTTGCGGAGTCTCTTGAATGAGAGCAGAAACAAATTGAAATTTTAGAGGACCTAGAAAACACATAGAAGGAATTATTGAGGGATGTAAAGACAGAGAGATGGAGAGACTCATAAGTAACCCACCTAGGAGACCCTAGAAAAAGAAAAGCCTGCTCCAGGATGCCACCCACTACTGTTAAGTAAGTGCTCATAATTCACTTCTCTTCTCCCACACTTATTTTTTGAAAGGAAAAGATATGTTCATGGTGCTCCAAGACCATCTTGACTTCGGGTAACCCGATTCCTTTCAATAAAGATTACAATTCATTAAATGTGTAACTAAATACGGTTCCATTTTCATAACCTTGCTAAAGCTTCTTATGTAAAAATAGTCACAGCTGAAGGGGGAAAAACCTTCTGTCAGATCCAGTATGTAAATTCCTAGTTTACAAACCACAATCGTCTGTAGATGGCTCATGGATACTGAGGGCAGCAGAAAGAGGAACAGAGACAGTTTCAGGAGCTTTGACTTCTGTCTCAACTGATGATTTGTTTTGGTTTGTTTTGTTTTTATTTTGTTCTGTGAACCTTTCAGGAATCAAACCCCACAGGCCAGTGGGATAACCCTTCTTATGAGCTTCTGACAGAAGGGAATTTCAAAGTCAAAACCCATTTCTTCCTCCTGGAAGGGAAACTGAGGTCTGGGTAAAAGTGAACAGCCCTCAGAGCACAGAGCCACAAGACTGGCTGTGACTTATCAGATGTCCCTCCCCTCCCCCACAGCTTCTGCTACAGCAGACTTTTAACAAGTGCCCCGAGCTCCACCTGTGAGTTCCACTGTCTCAGAATCCTTCTAAGCAGCCTGCTCTAGGCAGCCACTATCAATTGATTGGAGAGAAATTTTGAGGTGAAAGCATTTTGCTTTCCCTGGCCTAGAGCTTACTGTGAATGATGGGACAAGGTGCCCTGAACTCTACTGAAATAAGTGTCAGAAAAATAGACTTGATACACAGAGCTTCCTACTGAAAACCAAGGAGAAGGCTGACTACAGGGGATTGCTGGTACTATGTTCTGACAGTAGGGGAGGCAAAGGATGGAGGGGGACGATGAACAGGGGAAGTAAAAGAGAAGAGAGTGACACAGGATGGGCCCTTAGAAGTCCAGTTGAGTCCCAGGGCCTTAAGTTTGACCATTGTTGCTTGAAGAGGGCCTGTAAGTCTGAGCTGATTTCTATCATATACAGGAAACCCTCCATCTTTATGGATTCTGTGTATACAGATTCAATCATGCATGAACAGAAACTCATCAGTGACTGTATTGAACATGTATATATTTTTTCCTGCCACTATTCCCTGGGCAATGTATATTATAGGTAATCTAGCAATGATTTAGATTCCACAGGACAATACACACTTATTATAGATTATATGCAAATGCTGGTACATATTTCATGAAGATCTTAAGTGTTTTGGCATCAATCCCCTGTACACATCAAGGGACAACTGTGCTAGTTTGGGAACTGAGAAAATTATTTAGATCTCCGAGAATCCATTTTCTTAACAGATGAGGATACAGAGTAAACACTTAGGTTAGCATAAGTGTTCTAATTTCATTATGATGCTGTGGCAAATACCATGACCAAAAGCAACCTATGCAAGGACAGGATTCATTTAGCAGGTCCTACTTTGGCACTACTCTCAGGGATATTGTTGTGAACATGTTCATCTGAGTGCATACTGTAAAGCTGAGGTGTTACATCAATGTCATCGCAGGCTTGACTTCAGTAGACATAGCCAAAGTGTTATCTCCAAAGTTATTATATCAACTCCTATTGCCACCAGCAACCCATGAGACCTTCAGTTATGTCATTGCTGAAATCATCTGGCATGGTCCTTTCATTTCTTCTGTAGGGACAATCTCTTGTGCACTGTGTGGAAACATCACCTGGCAATAAAAATCTGATAGCCAATACTCTGGTGCAGGATTAGAAGGTGGGACATCTAGCAGAGAGAGAAACTCTGGGAAAGAGTCAGGCAAAACACCCTGCCCCCTCACTGACTCAGAGGAAGTCGAAACTATAAAACTGAGACAAGGTAACTAAGCCACATGGCAGACATTGCCTAGTATAAACCAGTTAATATATGTTATGAGCTAATAGGAACAAGCCTAGCTTATGGCCTAGGTATTTTTTTTAATAAATAATAAGCCTCCAAGTCATTATTTGGGAACTGGAGCACAGGTGGAAAAGATCAAAGTTTCCGTTTTCTCTATATTTCTGCTTTTCTTTTTTATTTCTCAGTCTTTTATCATGGCCATACTGTCATGCAAGTGAGAGTCTACAAGTCAGATCTGAAGTCTAGGGAACAAGCCTTCCCATAGCACAAAAACCTGGTTGCGGCTCACTCTCTGGCACACTACTGCCTCAAGTACTTATTCTACCTGCTGTGTCTCTTAGGGCATTTGAGTGTGTTCTCTTGTCGAATTCTGGAACTAAATTATGCTGCTATTAACATTTTACTAAAGCAAAAACTGAGTCGCCCATGTCACATGACATGGAAGGGGCAAAACCCCATGCCACTAAAGTCCGGGCTTGCTTCTGTGTGCGCTGTTGTTATCTGGAGAGGTAGCATGCTTCACTGTCAAAAGTGACTCCTAATCTCGGGCCTCACTTGTAACCAGTTTCATCACCTTTAACATACCCTTATAAACCATATATAGATAACTGTAGAACAGGGATTATAAAATAGCTTCAAAGGTTATTTGTTGTACAAAACTGTAGAATAGGGGCTATAAAAGGCTTCAAGGGTTATTTGTTGAATTACATAATGCCTCATAAGTGAATGTGGCTACCACAGTACCCAGAAGACAGTGTTAGGTGGAAGACTCTAATGGAAGATGAGTACTTGAACACAAGAGTTTGATATATTCTGTTGGTTGAATATGTCCAAACTCCAATATCCAAAAAAGATCAGAAATATCCAAAAGATCAGAAAACTGGGAACCAGTCTTAAATAGTTTGAAGGAACAAGAAAAGTCATTGGCAATATTTCTTGGACTTGGTGCATCCGACTCAGAGCAGTAGGAAACTGTGGAAGAAGTTCCATAGGAATAGGGGAACAGGGGGAGGGAAAAAGACATATGGGACATTGGGGGGGCGAGGAAACCAGGAAAAGGGAAATGAAATATAAATAAAGAATATGTCCAATAAAAAAAAAAAGAAAAAAGAAGAAGTTCCATAGGTTGGAGGAAGGAGTTCAAAGGCCACCAGCAGAGAGAGGGGCTGGAGGTGAGGAGAGATGTCTGAGGAAGGCCACCCAAGTTTARCGACATCTTACAGCAGTTCCATGTGGGTTTGCAGAAGTGACACTGAGGGAAGTAGTAAGACAGACTTCGCCATATCCTGTGATAAACAGTAAAAAGCAAGAGGGGAAGAAGATCACAGATGCCTGTGTAGCCTATGTACAGGAAGCTGGGAGCAGACAGTGCTGGCTATGCCATAAACATCCGAATCGATGAACATCCCTGGGGAAGGGGGTTGATGTGCCCTTACTGGATCCTTGTCCTCCTCAGGCACAAACAATACAGCACAGAACAGACATTTAGCAGCCAGTGGTGAAGGGATCAGGGAGAAAAGTCACCCAGGGTCCACCTGCTCTTCTTAAAAGGAAACAGAAAACAGCCAGTCTTGTATGAAATGTGTCCTGTTTCAACTTGACTGAACTGTGTCAAAATGGAGTCAGTGAAAGATGTTATCAAAGAAAACATCACTTACAGTTCAAGAGGGCAGCTTGCTTTCAAATCTTAAACTAAAAAGAACTAGGAAGGGGCCCTGCCTGAGATATTGTGTTGACTAGCAAAGCTTGATCAGCATAATTTACAAAGAACTGAAAGTGAAAAATCATATTTCAAAATCAAGATATAAAAGAGAGAGAGGGACTGAGGAAAACAAGCTCTTGCTTAAGCATAGTGTGTAGACCAGCACTGTCTGAAAGGGAGGGGGAGAATGAGAAGGAAAGAGGGAGGAGAAAAAGAGAGACAAGAAGAAAGAAGATCCTTGGCCCCTTTTCCAGTACCTACCAGTGAGAACTAGTAAGAACTTCAAGTTCTTGGCAGACAGGAGATGGATGAGGCTTTTTGCTCTGTGTTAAGAATCAAGAAACACAGCATTGGGACTGCAGCAATAACCCAGGGGGTAAGAAAACATTCTATATGAAGACCTGGATCCAAATCCCTGGGACTCATGAGAAAAGACAAGCACAGTGGACCATGGACCTAAACCCAGGGATAAGAGGTGGAGGCAGGAGAGGAGGATCCCTTGGCCTAGCTCTAGGTTTAGTGAGAGACCCTCTTTCAAGGACATAAAATAGTCAAAGAGCAGGACACAGAAGGTCCCTCTGTTGTCTGCATGCCCCATCCCCAAATAAACACGTGGACAAATGGCACATACACATGGCACATATATAATGTAATGCATGCATGTGTGTGTGTGCACGCGCGCGCGCACACACAAACACACACACACACACACACACACACACACACATAGTATATACTGTTCACACATCTCCCCATCCTGGGCTTCTCTCTCTACTCAGGGAAGAATACAGTAGACTCAGAACAAAGAGAGAAAGAGAAACAAGAAAACACAGTAAACGTTGCATTCTGAGATACTTGGTCCATACAGACCAAACACCAGCCTGGGCTGGGAACGAGAAAAGTCCATAACAAAGGCATGATCAGCCAGTCCAGGTGTGTCACATAGAAGGAATTTAGCATGTTTTTATGTGGTAGTGGTTGAGGTGTCAGACTGCCCATGTAAGAATACTGAGCCTGTATCCATCAAACTGGGTGTTGTTGAAAGAGTCTCTGTTCTTTAGTTGTTCCACCTACAAAATAGGAATAGCGTTAGTGTCTATCAAAGTAGCAGAATTATTTTAAGGTTTAAAGGCATTTGTGTGAGTTTTATTGATTCAAGAACTGATAAATATTAACATTATTACTAATTTTATCCAGCAGAAGGTGRCTACATAGAGGAAAACATCTAACACTTAAATAAGAGAGAGAGTCCTACAACTCAAATTCAGAATTTCATGCTCCAGTAAAATTGAAGATAAAATTTGGGGACTTGAGAATGGATTGCCATTTTCTTTTATTTTATAAACAAAATAATTTAATAAAATAAAAATAAAAGGAAACTAACAACATGAAGAATTTCCCAAGTGACTTTTTGTTTGAATCCAAATAATTTATTTTTATTACATGGTCTGTAATTTTTCTCATCTTACACTGGACTGCATAAGAGTATACCCTTACAACTAGTCATAACTAGCAACAATTAAAAAGTATCCTAAGAGTTATGCTCATCAGCCAGTCTGATAATTACAGACCTGAGGAAGGCCTGTTACCACACAAGGCAGAAAGAGGACCAAGAGCAAGATAGTGTCCCTCAGGTCAACAAGGCCTAATCATGTCAAGGACAACTGACAGTAAGGAAAACTGAAGGTGCCTTTAGAGAAAAAAGGCCACAAACCAAAGTGTGGGGATTACAAAAAGACGTGCACATGAAGATGCAGAGTAGTAGCATCTAAATACTGGGGCATGGGTAACTGGGAAGAGTAAGGGAAGATACATGCTTCTGCAAACTCATCTTCAAAAATAGCCAAGAAATATATTTATTAAATAATATTTTTTGAAAATTTCATACATGTATACAAAGGTCTTTTTTATCTTGTCTATCACATATAAAAGGACTTCAATTTAGCCACATTATTATATACATATACACACATATATACACACACATATGCATACATGTATACACATGTACATATATTAAGAAAGGCACATATGCATATACACATGCACAAATACACATACATTTATACATACATGTACATATGCATATTATATGCTCACACAAATATATACATATGCACAAATATATACACATGCATATACACATAAATATATATTCACATATACATACATGCTATATTCTATCACATATATGTGCATACATATAATATACATATAAATAGACACATAATAATGCACATATGTGTGTGAGGGTATGTATGCATATATGTACAAATGTTTGTATCCTCATCATCCATTGACTTTGTATTTGACATACCACTACTCTCTACAAATGTGTCTGTAGCATGCAGTCCTTAACAGAGCATTCATAGTTGCCTGCTGGTTCATGGTAAATCTTTGATCGATGGCCTTCTCCTGCTCTTTGCTACTGAAGTCCCACACCATGCTGTCTCTTGTTCTTTTTGGTCTACTTCTCAACTGTTTTTCTAGAGTACATTTGTGCTATGTTTTTCATCGATCTTGTGTAGCTTCTGTTTTTTTTTTAAAGATTTATTTATTTAGTTTTATGTGAGTACACTGTCACTACCTTCAGACACACCAGAAGAGGGCATCAGATCCCATTACAGATTGTTGTGGGCCACCATGTGGTTGCTGGGAATTGAACTCAGGACCTCTAGAAGAGCAGTCAGTGCTCTTAACCACTGAACCATCTCTCCAGCCTGTAGCTTCTGCTTAAGAGGGCATCAAACACAGGGTTAAAGGGCTGTTTATTATTCCTAAGTGCAAGAGGCTATGATGAGCTTTATAAAGAGCTTATAATAGGCAGAGCTAGTGGCCTTGAGTTCAGATATAAACTCAAAGAATATAAATAATCATGTGTGTGGTTCATTGCCATGAAATATACAAAATACACATATCCTACAATACATATATTTATTAAAAGATATTTACACACACATGCATGTAGAACAAGATTATTGCTGACGTGACATTCTAACAGTGGTTTTCAAGAAGATAACTAATCTGTTGTTTGCTAATTCAGATTTCCTGGTGACTCTACAGAGTTCAAATACCCCAGTAATAAGAACCTACTGTCATTATATGTGTGAATAGCAAGAAAGATACTTACTGGGGCCCGCAGAGATAGCTTAGTAGTTTAAAATGCTCCAGTTCTTGCAGAAAACACAATTTCAATTCTCATCACCTACAACATCAGCTCATAACTTCCTGAAACTCAAATTCTACAGCAGCCTAGCACTCCTTCGGCCTCAATAGGTTCTGCATGTACATAGTATAAATAAACTCACACAGGCACACATACAAGCACATAAAAATAATAAGTAAATATTTTAAAATACACACACAGACGCACACACACATACACGCACATATATATATATATATATATGGAGACAGTTTTAGGTTATTACCTGTGGGATTGATGAACAGAGTAGATACAGAGAGGTCCATGTTGTAAGTGATTCCAAGCAAATAGCAAGCAAAGACAAACACAGTGCAATATATAAAGAAAAGATTGTAGAAAAGTAGCCAAGAGCTGTGTCCCTAGGGAATATTTATTAAGCACCTCTCTTTTTTTCAAATGAAGTTGACAAATGACATCAAAGATAAAAAATGAAAAGACAATAACATAAATTATTGTTTGTTTAGAACACTTAGTAATTGAATAAATATTAATGGTTACTATGTTGTACACACAACACATACACACACACACACACATACAAACACACACACATACACACACACGTATACCATATTGGTTCTGCTTTTCTCTGAAAACACTTCACTACTTATGAATGTATTGTAAAAATTCTGATTTATTGGAGAAAAAAATTAAATAAGGTGTTCTATAAATATTAGGAAGATAAATTATTAAAATATAAAATATAAATCAAAACAATGTAAGACAAAATAAAGGAATTATATGTGGGATGCATCATTTGTCAAAAGATAAAATCTTTTGACATAGGCAAGAAAACTAGATTTATAAAGTAAAATGTGTTTTTTGCAAATAAAAATTTWAAGTCCCAATATCAGAAAATATGAGTGTCACTAAACATAGAATGTTGAAGTCAAAACTGTTAAAAAGATAAAAATATTACATTAAGTTTTAAAATGTAAATAAATAAAAATTATGAATCTGATTAATTTAACCATAAAGTTTTGGGATATATGAAGCACAAATATTTACAAATTAATAACAAATTAAGTTTAGCAATAGGAAATGAAATGTGTAATTTACAGGATTTGTGTTCTACACTAATACTTATATACTATACATACTGATTCCCAAATTCCACAAATAAAAAATGTAACTCATAGTACAGGTTAATGAAGCATTTACTAAAGTTCATTTGTTCCCTCATAAAGAATTTATTAAATTTCAGTATTTTCCAAGCCAATTCTGTCTTGATTGCCATAAATCTGAGAATCAAAGAAAGGAAATACCATTAAAAGCCAAATCACATGGCAATGTAAAAGGACTTGTAAAAAAAAAAATAATGGAAGAGAAAAGCTTTCAAGTTACAAAAAAGCCTGATTTTTGCTCTCTGGAGGGGACCAGCTAGGAGCACACAGGGCATAAGATCAGTGGAGCAGCTGGGATGAAGTCTTCCCGCCGCCATTGGCACCATGGAGCAGGGAAATTCCATAGCCCACCAGGAGAGAGGGGGGGGAGAGAGAGAGAGAGAGAG
>BDUI01001996.1:105758-126541 GCA_002335545.1 Apodemus speciosus
AAAGAAAAGAAACAGAACTACACCATGCAACTTCAAAAGTGTGACTTAAGAACCATATCTATAGAGAGTCATGATCTTCTCAGTGAATGTACTGACTTTTATATTTATAGGGAAAACAAATTCCTGTCCCATGTGAAGAAATAATTTTAGACCATAGGCTAATATGAAAGGGATAGCAATAA
Source organism: Apodemus speciosus (assembly GCA_002335545.1). Lineage (NCBI taxonomy): Eukaryota > Metazoa > Chordata > Mammalia > Rodentia > Muridae > Apodemus > Apodemus speciosus. Next base: position 105,941 of record BDUI01001996.1, read on the forward strand.
AATTTTAGGACTTGTAGGGTATTTTCATGAATTTGAAAGAGGTGAGTATTTTTAAAACCTGAAAATTAATAGCATTAATTATGACAGAAAAAAATCAACAATTTGTGTTCTTTCAAAATTTTAAGTCCAGGAAATTAAATGACATGTTTTGGAGTGAAAGGATATAAAATGTATTTAAAGATGTAGAATAAATGATAAATGACTCACATAAACAATGCATAAAGAACCTTTATTTTTAAAATGACTAAAATAACCAATAAAATCTAGTATAAAAAAAAACTTCCAAAAATAAAATAAAATGAAGATTTGAGGGGAAGAAATGCATAGTATGCATATATGAAAACTGCAAAGAATAAATACAGGCATTACATCATTAAAAAAACTAATGAATCAATCAGTTAATTTAAAAAAATTCAGTTCCAGTTTTATTTCTGAGGTGTTCTAGATTCCTTTCTGTTACTGTGACAATCAACATGATCAGAAGCAATTTGGCAGGAAATAGGTTTATTTCATTGCCCAGGTTGAGAGAAGTCAGAGAAGGAACTCAAGGCAGGAGCTTGCAGCACAGGTTACAGAAGGATTCTTACTAGCTTGCTTTCGTGTGCACATTTACCTCTTTCTTACACAGCTCAGCCCGCCTGCCCAGGGATAGCACTGTGTGAAGTGGGCTCAGCACTTCTACCTTGATTTGAACTCATGGAAAAGCCCCACAGAGGTGCCCATGGGCCAATGTGATGAAGGGGATCCCTCAAGTGAGAATCCCTCAGATAACTCTAGGATGTGTCAAGCAGACCTCTGAACATGACTAACAGGTAAGGATAGAATCATCTTGAGGCCAAAACCAAACAAAGGTACCAAAAAAATGTAGATTCAAAATATTTTCAATGAAAGACTAGCAAGCTACACAGTAAGAGTACTCTCCAACCTGACCAATTAGAATATATCCCTAGGATACAAGAATTGGTTCAATACAAATGATTCATTGTGATATATGCCATTATCAAAAAGAAGGGAAAAACTCATAGTCACTTAACAGATACAAAAAGTATCTCAGAAAATCCACATCCTTTGAACAACAACAAAAAAAAATATATTAAATAAATTTACTTTAGCCCAAACCCACRGCTAATATAGTTTATCAAGAAAAACTGGAAAACTTCTATGTAGGAGCTGCTACAAAGGAAAAATGTCCATCACCACCACTGCTAGCCAACACTGTGACTGTCAGCTTGATTGGATTTGACTGAGAAGGACCTGGGAGATTAGTATAGCATAATTCCAGATGTGTCTGTTATGGCATTTCCAGGGGGGAATGAAATCAAGAGAACTCTGCTTTCACAAACAGTATAACTCTTTCATGATTTGAAATTTAAATAGACTATTGATAGGTGGTTCAGTTACAGAAGGTAGGGCCTGGTTGGAGAATGTATGTCATTAGGGGGAATCTGTCTTTGTGACATCTATCTTGTCCTCTTTATAGTCATGTCTGTAACTTTAACTTTTTAAATCTTATTTTAATAAGGGTTTTTTAATGCTTTAATCTCCCCCTTTAGCCCAGTACCCACAGTTGGGGTTGGGGGTGCGGGAGGATAGATATGTTTAGAAAGTCCTTCGGAGCAACTCCCATCTATGCTGTCTGTAAATCGGCAGTTCAGTTCACAGGTTAGCAGTGGCAGCTTGATCCATTAGCAAACACTTTACTGATACATCAGCAATCTAGTTTGGTAGAGTTGGGATAGCAAACATGAATCAGCAGTGGTGGCACTACCTAGCAGAGACAGCCAGGCCTCTGCCTTGGCAAGAGCCAGCAGGGAAGACCTAGAGGGACCTGAAAGGATGCCAGGAGAAGTTCTCAGCTGTGCCTCTCTCAGGGAAGTGAAGATCAGCGAAGACTGGAGACCCACAAGAATTGCACAGCTAGCTGTACAAGCAAGCCTAGCTCGGTTTCTGTCACTGTCCATCAAGTTCTATTTACACCCTCCAAGCATCACGTGTTCTCCAAGGGTCTTCCCTCAGAATGGGTTTTGCCTCAGCATGGGTGTTGCCTCAGCACATGCATCTGCCTCAACTGACATCTGTCAATCAGCCTGAGTCTGCAGAAACAGCAAGAAACTGCAGCACACCACCAGAAGTTTTTCGGTGTGTTTCTCTCTATGGAGTCCTGACAAATGTAGCTCAACTACACAATGTAAGACAGACCAATACATGCCTATCGTTAGCAAAGAATCCTTCATCACGTGCCCTTTCATGTGCTTGCTTTAGCAGGCCATCCTCTCTCCTACGTCTGCTTCAGCTAAAGATTCCTTTATGTGTTTACTCCAGCAAAACACCATCTTTAMAAAAAAAAAAAAAAAAAAAAAAAAAAACATAACTTTCTACTTCACTGGTCCATCTATTCTSCTTCCTATCTGCAGGGGTATAAATTGTTCCACCATTCTCTCCCAGTCACAATGGATGGAAACCACTAAAATCATAAGGCAAACAAATCAGTCTCTTAGATATTTTGTCACCCATTAACTGTAGCCAATACAAAAGTCAGCATCAAAAAAAAAAAAATGGAACCATGATGATTGTATCTTCCTGAACATGCAGCTCAAAAACTTCTGGAATTGGTAGGAAGAATTTGGAGATACAGGTTAGAGATAGCCTAGATGCCAGAAGCAGAACTAACTGGGTGATTCTGGAGGGATCTCAGAGGACTGAAGCTGCAGTTGGAGGTACCAAGGATGTAAAGTATCTGCTGAAGAAAAGAACTAAGCCAGCCCAGGAGAGAGGCTAAGTAAGCCAAGTGGCTACAGTCAACAAGGCCTTCAAAGTAGAGTTGTGAAAGGACTTGGGAGCTCCTGCCACCATGCACAGTTATGAAACACAGAGCTAGAGAAGTCAATATTTGCCTTCCTTGGTTTTTATCTTGTTCTGGTCTATGCCATCTTTGATAGTCCTCCTTTTTTTTCCCAGAATGTTTACTTGAGGCATTGCATGGTGGGTGTATATAATCTGCTTTCTGATCTTTATAAAGGCTTGCAGCCTAGAGCTTCCTAAAGTTTCAAAGAAGATTTGAACTAGAACTTTAAACAACATCATGATGGTTAAAACTATGTGGACTCATAGCACAAATGAAATACACTTTGCATTGTAAGATGGACAACTGATCAAGGCCAATGGTAGAATTGTATGGTTTAAAGAGATGTGTTTGGGTGTCAAACTAACAGGGAGTAAATTTGGGTAGTTAAATTTAATTAATAAATACAGAATTATTTGAAACTTATGTTGCTTCTAGTTTGGTCCCAGTGGTGATAAAACTGCCTGGCACAAGTTCTGAGCATCCAGACCATAAAAATTCAATAAGAAAAACCAGTAATGTCTTCTAAATTAAAATATAAAATTATGTTATTGAAGATTATGTGATATATATTTAGAAACTTCTAAAGATACAATTTTTTAATCTATTAGAAAAAAATTAAATGAATTCAGGGAAATTGTAGACTACAATAACAACAAACAAGACCAATTGCGTTTCTATACATGAATAACCAACCTGAAAGGAAACAAAATAGTAATCCCAATCAAAATAGCAACACATTTTAAAATAAGACAAATGGCTTAGAGTTTCCATTGCTGTGAAGAGACACCATGACCAACTCTTCAAAAGGACAACATTTAATTGGGACTGGCTTACAATTTCTGAGGTTCAGTCCATCCATTATGATTATGACAGGAAGCATTACACCATCCAGGCCGGCATGGCACTGGATGATCTCAGAGTTCAACATCTTGTTCCAAAACCAAAGAGAAGACTCTTCCACCCTCAGGCATCTAGAAACATGGTCTCAAAGCCCACCCCCAAAGTGACATACTTCCTCCAAAAAGATTACACTTCCTAATAGTTTCACTTTCTGGGCCAAGTATATTCAAACCACCACAGCAAATAAAATGAATAAAAATAAATTTAACCAAAAGGTGATAGACACACTGACCTCTTCAGGCACCAAGCATGCACATGCTATCCATATATACATGCAGGCAAAACACCATATACATTGTGGTGGTTTAAATATGATTAGCCCAAGGAGTAGCACTACTTGGAAGTGTGGCCTTGTTGGAGTAGTTGTATTCTTATTGGAGGAAGTGTGTCACTGTGGAGATGGGCTTTGAGGCTCCTATGTTCAGACTCTTCCCAACGTGGAAAGAGCCTCCTTCTAGCTGCCTGCAGTATCCTCCTGGTTGCCTTTGGATCAAGATGTAGAACTGTCAGCTCTTTTAGTACCATGGCTGCCTGGACTGCATGCTGCCAACCTTCCCCTTCCCACTATGATGACAGTGGACCAAACCTTTGCAACTATAATCCCGCCCCAGTCAAATGTTTTCCTGGTATCTCTTCACACACATATAAAGTAATAAAATAAATCTAAAACAAAAATTAAAAAATAAAGCAGTGTGATGGCAATACACACCTTTAATGTCAGCACTTGGGAGGCAGGGGCAGGAGTGAGCCTGGTCTATGAAGCAAGTTCCGGGATAGCCAGGATTACACAGAGATACCCTGTCTCAAAAGAAGGAGGTAGAGGAGGAGGAAGAGAAAGAGGAGGAGGTGAAAACAAAGGAAATTAAATATGATGCAGACAAAATGGAAAGATATGTCATGTTTGTGGATTAAATTAATTTTGTTAAACTATCCATACTATTCTAAATAATGACAGATTCAAGGAAATCACTACCAACCTTCCATTGATATTTATTCTTCACATAAATCTGGGGCAATGTATTCCTAATTTACACTGAATACAAAAAGTGTTCAAAAGAAGATTAGAACTAGAGATTTAAACAACATCATGATGGTTAAGACTATGTGGGGTTTATCGTTTTCCACCAATATGGAAAAAAGTACCTGAGAAAATCAATTCAGAGGAAGAATGATTTGCCTTAATTCATAGTTTTAGAGATTTTTAGATCTTGGCCACTGATTCTACTACTCTGATCTGAGTTGAGGCAAAATATGGCAATGTAAGAGTGTGGGAGAGGGAATTGCTTACTCAGGAAGGGCATAGGGAAGTGGAAGGAGGAGAAGAAAGAAGGTGAAGAGAACAGGAACCACTTAAATTCTTCCAAGGCAAGACTGCAATGACTTACTTCTTCAAACTAGTCCCTACCTCTAAATATCTTATTTATCTATAAATTTATCAATTGATTAGCTTATTGCTGAACTTGGTACCCTTATTATCCAGTTAATTCTCAAGATTCCCATCTGTGGGCCAGGTCTTCAAGACATGAGCCTTGGCAATTTTTCCAGTCAAAATCATAACACACCCTAAGAAGCTAAAACCTTATTATGCAAGAAGAACATAGCTGGAGGCATCACATTTCCTAATTTCAAAATTATATTATAAAGCTGTCATAAACAAAGCATCACACTGGCATAAAAACAGAAAGATAAACAAATGGAACAGAAGTTCAGAATTAGCATAGAGGACACAGAGCTTATATTGTCCATTGATCTTTGACAAGACTACCAAGAACACGATGAGCAAATACAATAGAACATACACTTGGAATTAGAATAGAGGGGGCATATGACTTACATGCTCAATTAACCTTTGACAAGAGTACCAAGAATATGATGAACGAATAGAATAGAACATACCTCAGAATTAGGAAAGGACACATGGCTTATATGGTCCATTGATCTTTGACGAGACTACCAAGGACACACAATGGGTAAGAGTTTCTTTGAGAACTGGTGATAGCAGAGCTAGATGCACAGAAGGAAATTGAACTTTTGTCTCTCACATCATTCCCAATAATCAACTCAAATGGAACAAAGATTTCGAAGTAACACTTGAAATTATAGTTACTAGAAACAAATAACAGGAAGAGACATCTCTCATAAGATAGGTTCTTAACAGAAAKCTTAGCTATGTTTATAAATAAATAACACTGTGCTGCTTAATTTCTATTCTCAATTTGACAAAACCTAGAGTCATCTAGGAAGAAGATATTTTAGTTGGAGTATCTAGACACGGCATGTGACCAGGTCTGTCAGACAATGTCTTGATTAGTGATTTGGGATGGCCTAGTCAACTGTGGGCAGCTCCATCTCTTAGCAAGTAGGCTTGGATCGCTGAACATGACCCACTGGACAAGCTGGATTCTTCTATGATTTCTACTTCAGTTCTCAGCGATGGATTGTGACTTGTAAGTGTAAACCAAATAAACCCTTTACTCATTAAGTTGCTTTAGTCTGAGTATTTTATCAAATCTGTAGAGAAGCAAGCTAGGACAAACACCATATATTAAGAACAGCAAACATAGACAAAATGGTATTGCAGTAAAAACTCTGGTGGTCATGAAAGCGGTCCACAGAATAAAAATGATAAATGCACAGAAAGGAACAAAATATTTGTAAATGTACATGTAAAAATAGTAATATCCAAAATGTATGGGACTCAAGCAACTTAAATCCAACCAAACCAAAATAAATAAATAGGCTGATTAACAATGAGCCAAAGACCTGAACAGATATTTCTTAATAGGGGCTAATTAATAGCAAAACAAATGAATGTTCTTTGTATCACTAACCAGAATAAAATCAAAATACAGATATATATATGTCACCTATTAAAATGATTATATTTTAAAATATGTGTGTTTACATGCCTGCATGTGTGTGTATGTGGTGTGTGTGTGTGTGTGTGTGTGTGTGTGTGTGTGTGTATTGGTGAGGCAGTAGAGAAACAACAATACAAACTGGTAAGATCATTATGGAAAACAATATAGAAACTCCTCAAAAATCTAAAAACAGAACTACTCTATGACCCAGAAATCGCAGATGTATGTATAAGGAAATGAAATCACTCCATCACAAAGATAACTATACTCTCATAGTCACAGTAGTGAAGATATGGAAACACCTAGCATGTTTGTGGATAGAAAAGCAGATAAAGAAGATGTGTAAACACATGCATATGTATATACACAATTGACAATTATTTGGCCACCCAACAAAAGAAGGAAATCTCGTCATTTGCTAGATGAACATAGAAGGCATGATATGTAAAATAAACCAGACCCTGGAAGGAAACTAATGCATGCTTCATATACATTATTGGATCTTATCAAACTGAAGAAAATGGAGTAGAATAGAGAAAATGGGAATACGTTGATCAAGGAGTAAAAATATTCAGTCATACTGGATAAGGAAGTCCTGCAGGAAGTGCATCGTGGTGATTATAGTTAATAATAATATTCCATATACAAGAAAGTCRGTAGGAGTATCAGTTTTGATATTCTCTACACTAAATATGAAGAAACAAGGTGGTTTGGAGTCAAAGAGTGTAGAGAGGAGAAAKCAGATGAGGACTTATTTAGTTCTCTTGCCCCTAGTTTTAGAAATTATTTGCCAAATATCAGTCAGTTTCATGGGTCCCAAGAGAATTGTTTAACTTTGGAGTGGTTGCTCTTGGTAACCCTTTAGATTCATTTTTTTTAAGGCACAACTCAAACAACTAATAAAATTCCCATAAGTGGTACACTTCCATACAAAAAGTTATGGATTACATGATTACATGATTCCTTTGTTATAAAACATTCAGAACAGTGGAACTCTAGAGGCAGAACACAGAGCACTTACAGCCAAGAAATGAGAGGGAGGGAGGCAAAGCCATCGAGCTGCAGATACGGAGTCCTTATGGGTGGACATGTTACCAAACTCATTAAAATAGTCAGGTCAAGTCCCAGAATATAAAACTTGAAGGTAAAAATCCCTAAAGGGGTGATCAAGTAAAAAAGATGTTCCCAGTTCAATGTGATTGATGTTCTGGAGAAGTATGGATACAGGGCTTGAAGAGAGCAAAGGCCATAGGAAAGAACAGGCAGAACAATTACACTCAGGGACCTGGAAGACATCTTGCTCTTAGGTTTCTCTGACAAAACCAACCATGCTGACACCTTGGATTTCCAGCCTCCAAAACCACGAGAAATAAAATGTCTGCTATTTCATCCATTTGGTCTCTGGCCTTTTGTCATAGTCACACCTTAGCTGACTGATGTTGGGGTTACTTTGGTATATGGTTTAAATGACTCAGAATGGGCCAGAGTTGCTGGATGCACAGGACTGTTGTATCAAACGCCATATTTTTAAATGGTTYATTTTGTGTCATGTGAATTTTGTCTCGATGTATTTTTAAAAAATTACACCTGTCAGGCCTCTGGATAATTAACTAGACAACTCTGCTTTGTACATGGAAAAGTGTTCATCACGGAAGATAAAACAGACACTCTATATCCTCTCCACTAAAAAGGAATCAGAAATAGTTGTTAAACTAATTGACTATTAAATGTTAAATTACATAAACTTAAAGTAAAATTATATTAAAGACTGGTTGGTGTGTCTGAAGTTGTTCTGGGCTGATATGTAATTCAACTCAAGAAAATAGGTCTGTGAGGTCCCAGTCCCTAGGACCTGAGAATGTAACTCCCGCTGGTCCCCTCTCCTAGTTTTCCATCTTCCTTTACTGCCATTATTCATGCTCCTGAGGTCATTTGTCTCTGTGTCCTTCTGTAGCGGGAATAGTTCACCATGGTGTGTGAGGCTGTATTGCTTCTCCACTTTGCTTCAGTGACTTTGCGTTGCTGCCTTGACATTTTCTGTGACAAATGATTTTTGAATAAGATTTGTAATTATTTGAATGTTTTATACAGTTACACAATATCTATTGATCAAATCCACCTACCACTTCTTTCCTCCAATACCCCCTAGTGACCTCGCCCCTTCTCTCTCCTACCATGCAGGTCCACATGGTGTGTGTGTGTGTGTGTGTGTGTGTGTGTGTGTGTGTGTGAATCACTGTAGGAGAGGGCAGCAGACTGGAAGAATAAATTGGACCAAAGTACTATGACAGGTTGTGTCTTTGTATGGAGATATCATAATGAAAACCGTGACTTTGTATACTAACTTAAAAAAATTTAAAGGAAAGAAAATTATAAAAATCAACAAATCAAGGATTTTTCTTTCTTCCTTTTAATCTCTCTTTCTCCATTCTTTTCTTCCTTCCTTCTGAGTTCTGGTTGTTAAACCTGTACCATCGAACACCACAGCTAGCAGATCCAAATGGTCATAAAGGTACCTTTCTCTCGGATAAACAAGAACGTCAGCAGTCTGCCACCGGAAATGTCCCTGCCAAGATTCCTTACTGTATCCTGGTTTCCTTCTTGTTTGTCATATCATCGTTGCCCTTGAGAGCTGTCTAATATCAACTAGAGAGAGCCGGGGCCTGGGTCACAGGATGGCTCACTCTGCTGAGTGAGGTCCTGTGAGAGTCTCACTCTACAGGGGAGTCAGTTGGAGAAGGCTGCTTGCAGCTCCGATGAGACCATCCTGGATCAGGGCCTTTGCCGCTCCTAACTGCCATGCTGGCATCATTGTCTTGGCTGCCACAGGCTGGCCAGGCTTTCGGCTTGTTGTGTGTCAGGGCAGGAGCAGCAGGCGCTGAGCCACTGTAAATGTTTGCTGGAGATGGGGCGACCTGGCCTGGTCACAGCTGCAGCTCTGATTGCTGCCAGAGCCTCTTCCTGGCTCTGAGCTGGCGGGTTCATTGGTGGAATGGGGAAAGCAGAGCCTGGTAGAGCCTCCCAGTGTGAGACAGGCTCTGCTAGCCAAGCTGGGAGTATTTGTGCTCCTTACCTGGGAAACAGATCATGCACATCAAAGGCCAGAATTAATCAAAGCCACTGTCATAATCTCCTGCCTGGAGCCACTTCCATTACTGGAGGAGAAGGCGCCAGCCCCCAACCAGAGCTACCAAAACGTCTACTCTTCCACGAGCAGGACATGGCAAATAAAAACCACAGCAGTTCTTTATCACACATGGCACTGCCAAGTGATGATGCCAACCACATACATTCCAACACATCACCTTAATTTTCCTACCCTCCTTCAGAGTTAACATTGTAATTCCTGCCTAACAGAGGAAGAGAAGAGGCTACRGAAAGTACTTAGTCAAAGTGACTCAAAGAAAGCTCTCAGTAAAGCCTTGCTTCAAACTCAAGGAGTCCCTCAGTCTCTTTTCACTACACTGTACAGCCCTCTCTACCCCCAATCAACCCTTCATCTGGAATAGCTCAGCCCTCTAACCTACTCTCTGCCTTGTCCCACCTTCCCTGTTTTGATACACTCTGTACACTCTGTCTGAATACAGACACAGAAACAGAGATGTAGCAATAGATCCTGGTACCTTTATAGCCTTGGATAAAGACTGGCCCAGACACAGACACTTACTCACGTATAGATGGGCATTTAGTTACTCTGTGAGTGTGCGTGTGCGTGGATGCATGTGAAGTGTATGGTGCTATGTGAGATTGAAGGGGGTGTGCTTGCAGAGATCAGATGAAGGCATTAGGTGACCTGCCTATTACTCTCCACTTTACACCTGTGGAACAGGGCTTCTCATTGACTCTGGATCTAGGAAAATGCCCAGTACGCCTCAGGGAATCTCGTGTCCACTCCACTTCCCACAGAGCTAAGGTTACGGACTCATGCAGCACCATATTTTTCATGTGGGYACTGGGAATCGAWATCAGATTCTCATGTTTATATGGCAAGCACTCTTACATACTGAACCATCTTCCCAGCCCTGGTGYTTGGGTTTTTACTAGGAGATCCAAGAGTGCAGTAAACATATCTTGTTCTTTCAATGTCTCTAGAACCTATTTGGAGTACCTGACTTAGAGGGAGGTCTCAGAAAATATTGGTGAAGTTAAATTAAGTGAACCTTTATCCCCCAAAGCAAAATATCAGTGCCTCCTGGCCAAGGAACAGAGTGGGTTCAGAGGGCTCAACATTCAGAGCGCTCCCCCTGACCTTCCCGGGCCTGACTGCAGCCAGCCTGCATGCTAAGCATACTTGACTCCTCCACTCTCTCTAAATCCCTCTTGAACTTTCTTACCTCGAGGCCATCATGCACACTGCATCTGCGGAGCCCTCTCTCCCTACCCTCCCTTCGTAAAATATCACGGCCTATTTTAAATACCACTTCCTCCCTCGCGGGCCTCTTTTATCCCTTTTGAGAAATGTGATGTTTTTCTCCTCTGGACTCCATATAAATATGTGTTTCTATGATCTAACTTCTCTCTACATTATCTATAATCACTGAAGTAATGATTCCCCCCAGCCTGGAGTGGTCTTTGTCTCTTGTTTCTTGTGTTATGATCTGGCCTAACTTTGTCTCCTCAGGGAAGACCTTTCAGTTCCTCCAGGCCAATTCTGTCACTACATTCTAGAGTCTCTGGAGCAGCTAAACCTCCTCTGTGTGAATTTCCATCCTTTTCTGTATTTTTCCATAGAGGTACCAGCACATTCCTGTTTATTACTATATTTGGATACCACCAAGAAATTGGAACACTCTAGGTGTCCCTCAACAGATGAATAGATAACATAACTGTGATACACAAAATACAGTAGGATTTTATTTTGTCATAATTAAAAATGAAACTTGCAGGAAAATGGACAAATCCAGCAATTATTATGTTAAACAAACCAATCTAGACACAGAAAGACTAATGCTGTGTGTTTATTGTCCTGTGTGGGTCCTCTTCCTAATTCTTCTCTATGGGAATGAATGTGAGTATCTATGATGGAACTAGAAAGGGAACCATGGGTAAGGAGCAAGGATTTTAAGGTGGATATGTGTATGTGTGTGGGGGCACGTATAGCACATATGTGACATGCTAGTGGAAAGGACATACTCAGAATAAAAGGGTAGACTCTGGGGTGGGATAGCGAGATGAGAGAGTGAACTGAATGAGGGAAACTAACCAAAACAAAGTATGTATGATACTTTGTAACTAATTAATAAAATTAGCAATTTAATTACTTATTAAGTGGCTTAATTAATTAGTAAGTGATTAATAAAGTGACTGCATTTTAATAATGATTAATTAATAATGATCTTTGTAATTATGTGGTAACTAAAAGTAATAATAATAGTAACAATAATAATAGTAATACCAACCCTCAGTTTTGTAAACCATCTATCTCTCCTCACTCCTAATCCACCGGGAGCCTTCTTTGTCTTTGCCTTCATGGCTCCAGACACTGTGCCAGTGATCATTGCTAAATGACCAAGTAAAAGATGGCTGCAGCGTGCATAACCAAAAGGGAAGAAAGATGCTCTTCTTTCCCTCAGCACTCACTGTCGCCTTTCTTTAGCATACTGTTTGCCTTTCTTCCTGTTGTCACTGTGTTCCACTCACAGGATCCTGTCTGTAGCCATCGGAAGCAAGAAGGGAAGCATCAACCATCCCTCAAAACTGTAGAAAGACATAATATATTGTTTGACACGGGAACACAAAACTCAGGTCGTCAGTCAAAATGAGCACAAATCAGGCAGTGAAAATGTCACATAACTAATCTGTAGGGAGCGTTCTAAAGTTGCTATAAATATAACCTATTAGAACATTATACTGACTTATAATATCAAAATAAAAGGAGTGAGGATACATTGAATGTGTTGTACTAGACCAGAAGTGGGTTCTTTAAAAAGAACATGTCAGCTGACTTGAAAGGAAGTGTGTGTTTTCACCCAGAAGGCATCCCAGGATGAGAAGTGATAAGAACTTACCACTTGGATAGCTATCAGAAGAGGGACACAAAGACCTCATATGCAGATGGTATTTCTGTCTCCTTGTCTCCCACAACTTAGAGTAACATGGGGGTTTTATGTTTGTTTTTTGTTTGTTTTGTTTTTTGGCCCATCAGGGACAGAGCATTTAAAAATCAAATAGTTAAGTCACAAGTTCAAGGACACAAAACAAACTGAGCACATGTAGTCACTGCTCCTGGGTATCTAATGAAGAACCCCCAGACTTTCAGACAAGCTGGCCACCAGAGCAGCATCTAGATGTGTCTTTATTCTTCTTGCTTCTGTGCACGTAGCCTGAGCCACCTCTTCTACCTTCCCTGCTTAACATTAGCTAAATCCTCTTAAAAACCTTTTAGTGATTGATGTTATTCTCCCCATTATACAGGAGACCAACAAGATGATACGGTCATGCAGCATGAAATTAAGGTCAAAAGCCTTGGCCCATTTCCACAAGAGATATCTCTATCACCTACTTCTCTGTGAAAAATTAGGCACCAAAATAAAATTCAAGGACACACACACACACACACACACACACACACACACACACACCTCTGTTCCTCAAGATGTCTACAGACCACAGCTAAACATTACTCATTCACTTCTTGCCCCGGAAACCTGAGATATCAGCTTCCTGTGAGCAGAGCTTGTCCACCTTTATATCCTTTATCCAGCTATTCTGCATCTTCTCCGAAAGCTGCATTGCAAGCCTCGAAGGAAATCATTGGATAGGGACYTGGTGTTTCTTTTAGCATTTAAAGCCTCAGGCCATAATTTGATTACTTAAACCACATGAAAGCAGAAGATACCGAGTGCTTTACATATGTAAATGAAATAATTATTGCCAAAGGAAAGAATCGAGCTGGTACCAAACTGATGAAAGAAATGCTCGACCTATTATGGCTAAACTATATAAACTGTGGCCCATCCTGAGATGGTGGTCGAAGCCCGAAGGGCTTCACCCACCTAACTTAACTCAGACCCTGGCCCACGGTCRCCTTTAAATATTTAATTGCTAGATGCATGGGTTGAGTTGAAAATGAGAGTATTACCATGCAACAGAGGAAAGACTGTGTGGACAAGCAAACTCAGCCATATTACTTCTTTCATTACTAATAACATTTGAAGAATACCAATGATTGTGTTTGAAGTCAAGCAAAATAATATAAACAATGGCATCATTGGCAAGCTGTCTACAAAGCYCAGCTCGAATGATCTCTTTGATTCTATTTTGACAGCATGGCTGCTGTGTCAAAGACAGCTACAATCTTTTATGTTTATAACACTACCTTAACTATATTATTTAAATGAGGAGAGATTGCTTTTAAATTTTCCTACAGTTGTTTAAATGCATGTTCCCATTTTCCTGAATTGTACAAAAGTAATTTCAAAGATTAATTTCTGAAAATACCTGGTGAAATTTACATACAGGATGCATAATTATTGTTGATATTTACATAGTTCTCCTGCCACGTGCGTGCTCCATTGCCAACTGGTCCACCACCCATGGAATGACTGGAGAAGCTCTTGTCAGTAAAATATGGATTTGTYAACAAATATTCAGCATCACAGAAAAGAAAACACTAAACTAAAAACTAAACTTCATGATTTGTCAGCAGAGGGGTGTTCCTCTGTTTTATTTATGTTCTTGGTACCAAATCAGAAAAGATAAATCCATATGAAAAGAATGTGGCAGCCTTGCAATAAAGGTTAGTATGATTGCAAAGAAACTGGGATTCATGGGGTTGGAAAGATGGCTCAACAGTTAAGAGCACTTGTTTCTCTTACAGACTGGTGGGGTTCAATTCCTAGCACCTACATGCTGKTTCACAGCTGTCTGCAACTCCAGTCCCAGAGGGTCTGACTCCCTCTTCTCATCTCAAAGGAGATCAGGTACACATGTGATGCACATCCCGGCATACAGGCAGAACACTCATAGACTTAAAATAATAAAAATAAATAGAGCTTTTAAAAAATAGATTCGTGAGAAATTGAAAACACTGACAAGGGTAGAGAGGGAAGAACTGAGAATGTTGATGGCAGAAAGAAGTCAGTGCGACAGAGAGCTGGTACAYGGTGGAGTGAGTCAGAGTTCTGACACTCCGGGGTAAGCAGATGTTCTGATGTGGGCTTCACAGTGCTTAGCAACTGTATAAGTGGGCTAAGAGCTTATACGAATTATTAGGAGGAGTAAGWAAGACATAGATGTTTCAGAGGCATGTATGGGGACACACAGCTCCAATCCCAGCACTTGGGAGGCATAGGCAGGCAAACTCTGAGGATTTGAATCCAGTCTTGTCAACATTTAGAGTTTTAGGCCAACCACGGCCATCAAGTAAGACTATGTCTCGAAAATCAAACAAAAACCAGCCAAACAAACAAAAAGGTATTTATCTAATTCACCTGAATGATAAAGTCAACTAGAAAAAAAGGCTAGGGAAGTGGAAACCTAATCGTGCTTTCTAAAGCTGGTCGGATGGTGTTTTGCTGGGGCAAACGTGAAGGAAAGTTGCATTCAAGTGGACACAGGTGTGAAAAGCTAAGGCAGACTCGTGAAGGAATATTTTGCTGATGCAGATACAGGAGAGAGGATGTTCTACTAAAGCAAGCATGTGAAAGGACACGTGATGACGGATTTTTTGCTAATGACATGCATGTATTGGTCTGCCTTACATTGCATAGTTGAGCTTCATTTGCCCGGATGCTATAGAGAGACGCATCCATAAACGTCTGGTGGTGTGCTGCAGTTTGTTGCTGTTTCCAAGGACTTGGGCTGATTGGATGCATGTTCTGAGGCAAGACATATGCTGAGGCAAGGCACGTGGAGGACACGTGATGTTTGGAGGGTATAAATAGGACTCCATGGAGTGACAGAGACAGAGCTTGGCTTATTGGTACAGCCAGCTGTGAACCGCTTGTGGGTCTCTGGTCTTCAATGATCATTGCTGCCCTGAGAGAGGCACAGCTGAGAACTTCTATTGTCCCTCTGGATCCCTCCTGTTGACTCAAGCCAAGGCTGAGGTCTGGCTGTTTCTATTAGATTGTGTCACCACTGTTGTTAACACAACTCTACCAAATTGGATGGCTGGTATATCCAGGAAGTGTTTGCAAGTGGATCAAGCTGCCGCTGCCTGTTAACCTGTGACCTGAACTGCAGATTTCCAGGCAGCTCAGGTAGGAACCTTTCTAAACAGACAGCTCCAAAGAACCTTTCTAAACAGGTCCTCTTCCCCAGTATTGTTTCTTTTCTACGACCTCTGGTGGATGGTGGGTTACAAGGAAAGTTAAAGCATTTAAGAACCATCTTTAACAATAAGATAAAAAATAAAGTTACTGGCTAGACTGAAGTTGCACAGAAAATAATAATATCTAACACTCACATAGTATCTCTTATGTTTAGGACACATAATTCAAAGAGATGTTTGCTTACTTAATTTTTGGATTTGCTTTTTTTTTTTTTCCCGAGACAGGGTTTCTCTGTGTAGCCCTGGCTGTCCTGGAACTCACTCTGTAGACCAGGCTGGCCTCGAACTCAGAAATCTGCCTGCTTCTGCCTCCCAGAGTGCTGGGACTACAGGCGTGTGCCACCACTGCCCGGCTGCTTACTTAATTTTTAAAATGAATATATTCAATCATTTAGCAGTATTATAGCTGTTGGAGCATTTCTTGCATTTGTCATGTTGTAAGGGACCTGAGGAGTTATAAGGATGTCAGATTAAGACCTTACTTCCAAGAAGCTCATATTTTGAGACACAAAACAGACACATGAGACATATTTTTATAAATCTAAGTATTATTAGCACAGAGAAAGAAGAAGTCACCTCTGCTTGGGACTAGTGTAAGATTTTTAAGGATAAAGACAATCTGGAAGAATAAGTAAGTATTTTCAATAGAAAATTAAAAGCATGTTGATACATTGGGCTTTATGGATAAAAATCCTGGTGCTCTAGAATGGCAGACTTGCGTTTAGCATCATAAATGTATTTCATTGTCAATAACAATGTAAGAAGATGCCCAAGGTCTTCAGTGCTCAGTGTGCAACACAGAAACATTGGAAGATTTTTAGACAATTAAATGGTATGAAGAGACTCCATCATCAATGGCTCCATTCAGAGACTCCATAGTGATTGGCTTCAGAAGGCTAATTATAGAGAAAGGTGACTAATTGGTAAACTATAACACAGGGAATTAAGTAACCAAAGTAAGAGTAAGGACCCCCAAAATGAAACTGATTAAGAATGTTAGACAAACAAAATTAATAAAATACACCTACTGATGTGATAAAATGTAGATTATGTAAAAATTATCAAAATACCCTGCTTGTTTTAGGAAAAATTTCATCATGAATGCAATTTTAATTTTGAGGTCTTTGAGTATATTATAGTATTAGCTGTTCCAAAATTTTTAATCATTCATTTATACCAGTAGTTATGGGTACCAACCCCTTTGGAAACCATTGGAAAACATGGATATTTACATTATGATTCATAACAGTAGCAAAATTACACTTAGGGAGTAATTACATAAGGGATATTATTATTGGGATCAACACAAGCGAAGAAATGTATTTAAGGGTTGTAGCATTAAGAAGGCTGAGAACCATTGGCTTCTACCATTACAAAAGAGAATTCACCTCAAACACCTATGTTGCTAATTTGGTTATATATAATATTTTATATATACTAAAAGATCATTGGCTAATATCAATGAAAGTTTTATCATACATGATAATGGATGGAAATTTGCAATATTCAAAATATTTCTTTGACCAATATATGAATTCTACACAACTTACTTAGAACAGACCCCACTATCTTTTTTCCTCACATGCTCTGGTACACCTCATCCTCTCAGAAGAAGGTTGTCTGGACGCCTGAAATCACTCATTGTGCAGCAGTGCAGGGGTATACCAGAACAGGGAAGTGGGAAGGGGTGAATAGGGGAACAAGGGGAGGGAGAAAGACATATGGGACATCGGGGGGCAGGGAAACCAGAAAGGGGGAAATGAAATGTAAATAAAGAATATATCCAATTTTTAAAAAGCCAGAAAAAAGAAAAAAAAAGAAACGTATTTCTGCTCATTTCCTAAGTCTAGTCACTCACAACAGCTCTCTTGACTGTCTAAACAATTCACTTATCAGTAACTTTTTTTTAAATCCTTCACAAGTTGTACAGTTCTAGTTTAATTACAGCCCTGGTTAAAACATTAGTTCTACTCTGAATGCGATGTGACTTTTTACAAGATTTTTTCCTGTGTAATCTTACTTTTCTCTTCTGTAAAATGGGACAATAATTCATTTTAAAGAGGCATTGTGGAAACTAAGTGAATAATGCACACCATGTTTTATATCGTGTTGGCAAATGGCAAGCAAATAGCCATGTAATGTATATTTTTATTTTGCTGCCTTTACAGTTAGTTAGTCTTGGTAACAAGTCTCCATCTTTCTATTGTATTAATTCATCCATCGTGGTCTATATCAAAAGAACATGCTGAACCAAAGATTTGAGCAAATCATTCTGATGTCCAAAATAAAGATCTATACCCATCAACTGTAAGACCAATCCAAACACTTGATGCAGAAAGCAGGGCTCTGAGTATAGCTAGTCTGTATCTATGCTTCCAAGCCTGTTTGGGACACTCCTTACTATGCTGCTTAGCAGATGTACTAAAAGGTTTACATCACTTCGTATTGGCCATGCTCTATCTCACCTACATGACTTCACATTTCAGTTACGACGCACATAATATTTCCCTTTCCTCCTCCACCCGCCCCCCTAGTACTAAAGATCACGCTGTAGCTCCACTGAATCCCAGTGTTCACTCGGGAAGAGTGGAGCTTATCAGTTCCACCATGTATGAGCCCAAAGTCCTACCCTTACTCCCCGGTCAGAATTCTCTATACTGTGTCCACTTTTTCCATCACAAGCCATCGTATCTTGAGCTATAATTACATATAAAAGCTATCTGTTCCTCTACACAGTACACTCCCTAATGAAGGAATTTATGTCTTACTTGATCTGTGCAGTGGGCATGTCCCATATTGAGTACAGGCTCTAGAAAACCTTGAGTATTTTCCCGGTAACAGTAACTGCATTTTCAGAGACTTCTATGCTTCTATGTCTATGTGAGATTTTTTCCAATCTACTTTTCAACCTCCAAGGTCTCATATCTAGGGGGTGACTTTGGCTTTTAGATTTTAAGGATTCTAGAGCTAGTGGTGTACAAATGGGAACTGGGATGGGGGAAGTTCACCTCTATAATACATCTAGGTGGCTAGAAAGTGAGTTGTGTGCTTGAAGAACAGAGACAAGGAACTCTGACAAGACAAACTTTAAATCTAACTTCTGGTAATTTGCAGTTGTTTAATTTTTTAGCAGTGATCTTGTTTTTCTTACTCTTTGTTTCCCCTTTATCACATAAAGAGAAAAAATAAACCACACACATACTTTTGAAAATTCAAAGTGGGCTGGAACAATGGCTCAACAGTTAGCAACTGTGGCTGTTCTTCCAGAGGACTAGGTTCAATTCCCTCMACCCACATGCAGCTCAGAACTATCTATTAATCCAGTCCTACGGGGATCTGACACCCTCTTCTGTTTTCCAAGGGCACTGTGTGCATGTGGTGCACAGATATGTATAGAAAAAAACCCCTATACCATATACACAAAAAATCATAAGATAAAACAAAATACAAGAAAAGGAAATTCAATGACAGACATTAGTGCAGTGTATTAATTTGATAAATGACCAGCTTTGGTAGTTCTTATTTTTTAAACAATTGTTTATTTTATTGTATATGTATGTTCTTGAGTGTATGTCTGTGTACCATATGCATGTAGGAGTTCACAGAGATTAGAAGAGGTGTCAGATCCTCTGGCACTAGAGCTGCAGGCAGATGTGAACAACCATGTGGGTTTATGAACACATCCTTTCACACCCTTTATTATGGCCATTAGAGAAATACACCGGAAAACAAATGCCAATAAAGGTATGAAGAAACTGGAACTTTGAGGTGTTGCTGATGGGGGTTATAAAATGGTACAACTACCTTGGTAAAACATGTAGTATCTATAGAACAAACAGAATTCCTATATGATCTTAAAATGACACTTCTGGATATAGCCTTACAGAGTTGAAGGAAGGATCCCAAACCATGTTGGTATACATATTTTCATAAGTAGAATACTCCCAACAGTCAAAAGGCAGAACTAACCCAAATGAACTGAGTGGTAACTGGATAYGCAGAATGGGATGGATCTATGCAATGGGACTATCACTCCACCTTGTTAAGGAAGRAAATTCTGATACATGTGAAAATAGTGAACCTTGAAGACATGGTGCTAAGGGCAGTAAGTTAGTCACAGTGGGACAAAAACTCTGTGAATCTACTTATACTGAGTTCCTACAATAATCAACKTCATAGAGACAGAAAGTAGACTGTCATTTGCCTTAGTGGGAGAAGATAAGCAGAAGAGTTAATGTTTAATAAGTATAGGGTTTCAATTTGAACAACGACAACTTGTTTTAATATGGGTCATGCGGTGTGCATGTACTTAAGGCCATTGAATGGTACACTTAATTAAAAATAATTAAAATGGTAAATATTATATTGTTCTACCACCATAAAGCATTCACCAAACAAGTTTTTATCTGCTCTACTGGGATAATTAAGCAACTATAGTAAAGCCAACTAGAYAGGTTAACTGCTCTGAGATCCGTCAGAACGTTGAGTCCATGTTCTTTCAGATTCCTTTAACCCAGAACGGTGCTGAGTCCTGAAAGCCTTAATTTTCCATGGCCAAGCAAGCAGGCATGCACAAACACGCACAAAGTCTCTGGGGCCCATGGAGACACAAGCTGGAAACTGGGCTTGCCAGGATTAGACAGCCAGAGTCAGCCCATGTATCACTCACCCAGAAGACAGCCCTCCGTGGAGAAAAAGAACCTCATAGTGTCCTAACAAAG
>BDUI01001997.1:7363-17874 GCA_002335545.1 Apodemus speciosus
AAATGTGCTTATTGGAGTTCTCTAGGCAGGATACCCAGCATTCCTTTGTGGGAGGTAAGCTGCAAGAAAGATGCCAGTGGGTGTTGCCAAGTGATAGCCAACAGCTGGGCCTGACAGTGGGTGCTGGACACTGGACCTTCCTGTCTCCTCGCAACTTCCCACAGGCTCCTCCCCCACCCCTAATGCGCACACATTGGGGGGTGGGGGCGCTGTTCCCTTTAGAAGGAGACCTGAGCATTCACTGGTTCTCCAGATACAATGGCTCTAATCGCCTCTTTCTTACCCCATTTAATTAAGCCTCCACTCTGCAGTTTTTAGAGCTAATTTGTAATCTCTGTGTGTTCCTTTGCAGTGCATGTAGAAGCCATGTGACTATACGGCATTGATCAGGATGCTATATGTTTGGGAGTTGTCAGTTCCTTTGTCTGTCTATTGTCTGTCTTTTCTCTGTGTTTCTAAAGAGCTTTGTATGCCTTCTGCCTGTGTGTGTAATCTTAWGGGTGACTTTCTGCTCTTTGTCCCTCTGCTCAAATAGCTGTCATAGAGTGGAATGTTTCTCATTTACTGGGCAGGGTACAGTCGCCTCTGTTTGTGTCTGATTATTGCAGATTTTATCCAAAAGATTAGGGCTTTTTGTTCAAGATGTTTTGTGTATTTGTTTGTTCTTTACAGTTTCATACAGGTACGCTGTGTGTTSTGGGTCCCTCCTGCCTTTCCGTTTCCCTACTGTCACCACAAATATCCTTTTGCTATTTAGGTTTGGTTTTGTTTATTGACCCACAGAATTTAACCAGGCCTGTCTATGTGACTTTGMATTTGGAATGCCATCGGAGCCCGAGTTCACCATCACTATACACCTGGCCACTCTGCCTCCCYGTTTCAGAATCTGTTGTTTGCTGCTGCATCAGGAGTAAGCGGTAGGGCCTGAGGGACTTGTGCTTCCGCGGCTGACTGTTGTTCGGAGGCCTGACATATGCAGTATGCGCTGCTGCTGGGACTGCACGGTTTCCAGGGCCATGCCCGGCCTAGAGGACGGTGTTTCACAGCCGCTCCCTCGCTGCCCCGCGTGTTGCCCCTCTCGCTCTTACACTCTTCTCTCCCTCTGCTCAGTGTTCTCAGAACCTTTCGGGTCGCGAGAGTCTGGCTTTGAGCCCTCAGCCATTCTTTAGTGTCGGCATCTTGTGTAGGCTGTGTCTCTGCGCTTGCCCTTACTCACTGCAGGGAGAGGCGCTTCTGTGTAAGACTGCTCGGAGGAGCCTTTGTCTGTGGGCGCAGATAGTGATGATGTCTGGCAGTGTGTCCCTTCCAAGGGTCTAAGACCCTTTCAGTCATGGGAGTGGCCCAGGTTCACCAGTGCAAGCGGTGGATACTCTCAGAGCAATCCTGAAACCTAGTTGGGAACAGCCGGTTACTCATGATGGTGCCATAGTCACGCCGACATCAGGCACAGCTTGCCTGGCAGGTTATTATTGTTCCTTTTCTGTTTGCCCTCAATCATTAATGCAGAATTTATATTGATTTCAATATTCTGTTTTGTAGGTCCTTTGACTTGTAACTTTTACAACTTTGTCACTCTATCTGTCCATTCTCTGTCTCCCTACGCAGGGCCTCCTGTATGTGAGGCAAGTGCTCTTTATCACTGACCCGTAACCCCAGCCTCTTATTTGTTAGATGAATAATTTCATTGTCCTAATACCATGACTGGCTTTTCCTGCCGAGCCCCTTTATTTTCGAGCCAGCCAGCCTTTTTTAGGGGATACTCCTTTAGTTGTCCATGCTGCTGGGCTATTGTAAACTTGGGTATCAGGAGAACGCATATAAACGTAGTCCACCTGTAATTGATTCCTTATTTTAAAATGGTCCCCTAACTCCTGACCTGTGGCATGTCCGTGTGGGAAGCTAAGGTGGAAGGTTACAGGTTAGAGGACAGCCTGAGCTACACAGAGAGACCCTGTCTTAAAATACCAAGAGACATAGCTCAGTGGTTGAGYGCTTCGCCAGCTTGTTCAAAGCCTATAAGCCCCTGGTTTGGATTCCCAGCTCCACAGAACTCTGCCAGGGATGGGTTGGTCCTTTAGAGTGAGAGCGTGGACTTGGTGTGAGCCCAGCAGTGGATCGGGACCTCCTTAGACCGGGCAGCCACCCTCCGCCGCCCCATCKGTGACCTCTGCTGCCGATAGTGGTGACGACAGCTTCCCTGTGCATGTAAGGGGATTAGTTTATAAAGATTATTTATGAAGACTATGTAATTATAAGATTTCTTTGAGGGAATTGCTGCCAATAACTAAATGAAAGTTTAATATATTTTCACAATCTACTTTAGTCTTTGAATCATTAAGCCAAAATTAGCCCTCTTTGAATATATTAGAAGTATAGTGATTACATTTAATTAAGTGAACATTTAAGTGAACCACATAATTATTGATTTTCAAGTATGTTCCGATTCTATTGTATCTTATTTTTAAAGTCTTTTCTAATTTTCAGAAAAACCTTAAAAGTTTCAAACTTTCAGGAAGATTATCAAATCAGCAAGATTATCAAAATAGCATACTTGTTTTTAAAACTATTTAGAATTATTTGATATAAATACGGTTTAAAATATTGTAATTATACCAGTAATTTTCACTAGAAATTTTATCCTTCATTACTAAAATTTGCCTACATTAAGTTGTCAAATTTAGAATTTATGTGCTAGAAACCAAATTCCCAACTGCACATTTAAATTTTTAAAGTTATTTAATATTTTATGTTCATCTGTATTTATGACAGCCAGACATTGCAAATCAAGTGACAAAATTTATTTCAATATGTTTTTATCATTACAAATGGTATTTTATAAGTAGTATTACCAACATTTGGGACTTTAGTGTAAATGCCAGAACTCATAGATTAACTTTCATTAATTAGCCCTTCTTTCCCAAGCTAAAATGAGATTAAAGAATTCTCAGACATATTCTAGAAATGGTTTAATAATTTTAACATCATCCAAATGTTGAAAAGCACTGTCTTCCCAGTTATAGCATTTAGTTTGTTTTCTGTTTCATTTACACAGATATAGGAGTGTTTGCCTCACTTGAAATCTAAGTCCAGGCTACTATGTAGCCGGCCTGGCATGGTAAAGGCCTGGGGCTCCGCCCCAGCGATGCTCCCTGCCCAGAAGTTTGAAGCTTGCATGTTTACCGTTTTAGAAATTTCTCAAGGCATATATTTTGTGTCCCATTCAGAAGAGAACAATTTCGTTTTTCATGGGAAAAGGCAGGAAGGAGGTCTGTGTTCCGGGCTGTCGATAGGGCTTGCCTATGGCTGGTGAAATTGGGGCTCCCCTTCCTCTCCTCTGTTCTTGGAATTCACTGCTGGAATCTCCCGTCCCTTTTCATGGACAGTTATGCTGTGGACATGCTAATGAGCTAGAAATATTTCAAAAGAATTTTCGTTTATTTGTTTTATGTTTTTTGAGAAATAGTTTCTCTGCCCTGGTTGTCCTGGAACTCTATAAATCAGGCTGGCCTTGAACTCATGTTGCAGTCAGTATTAACCATCACAATGTGTCAAGAACTTTAATTCTACCCTAGACGTGTGATTCTACAGTTTAYACACTTCTCGAGAGAGTGCTGATTGTGGGTTCTCCTCCTATCCGAGTTATTTAGCACTCTTGTTTCCCTGTGTCTAGTGGGGCTTCCTTCTTCCTCCAGCTTTCAAGACTAGTTGTGTGCCATTCCGATTGTCTTGTGAGCCTGAGAGTAGTGTGGTACRTTCATAGACCTGGGTGCTCTTGTCYGGTTTCTTCTTTCTTGTCTTCCCCACACTCTACAGGCCCCATAGGGCTGTTTCTGTTTGTTCTCTTGTCCAGAAACACTGGATTTCTTTGGAGTTTTGTTTTCTGCACCTCACCTCACTTCCTAGCTCCCTGTTCAGGGCTCACCCTAGAACAAAATAGCGAGCAGACTTGGAGGGACTTGATTTCCCTTACAACCGGCCCTGGGTAGCCAGCTTTGTGTGCTTTGAACAGTGTCGGGCCTAATAAGGGCCCTGMGGCCCTATAGCAGGTTCAGACTATTTTACAGACCTAATAGTAAAATGGTACCTGGTGCTGTGCTTGCCTGTGGTCCTGCCGGAGCTGCGGTGGTACAGCAGAGGGACCACGGAGTACAGCCACAGATTGCCCAGGCGTGCAGGAGGCGTTCAGCCCTGTCCTTGGACCAGCCTTTGACTGTTATAGTGAACCCTTCATTCGCTGCACACAGTGGTTTAATTTTTATTAGATAGATTCCATAATAGCCAGCTTATGATCAGTGACCCGAAGAGCTCCGAACTGTAGTTAGAAATGGAAGAGAGAGAAAGTGTTATATCCCAGATATTGGGTGAAAGCGTTATATCCCAGATATTGGGCACAAGGTGGAGTCAGCCCTTGTTGAGTTGCCCTGCGCAGATGTTCAGCGCAGGGAAGTAGAAACAGCCGTCCGAAGGCTAGGGTAGGATGCAAGCTAGCATTGCTCAGTCTTTCTTTCTGTGAGCTGGCTCCACTTCCCCTTTACCTTACATGCTGTTTGGTGGGAGAGAACTCCAGAGGATGGAAATTCATTTCTGTGGTAAACAGCAATTATTCTTAGGTTCTTAGACAGGAACTGATATTAATTATACTTTGGCCATAAGAGTTGTCTAGTTTTGAGTTTCTCAAGGAGCTGTGAAATATTTGAAGTAAGGCATAACATTATATTTGTAAGAATGGTGTGCATGAAAATATGAACAATAAATATAAGTTTATTTAAAAGAATAGTACGCTTTTTAATACCCATATATAATAGCTAATATTAAGAGTATACTGATTATAACTTAATTGAGGATACCTCAGTTTTCCTCTCTGAAGTAGTTTGGTAGTTTGTTTCTTGAAGATTTATTCCAACTCATCTCTAAAAATTTCCTGGTCATATTTCAGTTTTATATGTATATTTCCAATTATTTTTATTTTGTGCTGTTTTAAGAATTTTATAATTTTTAGGAAGGTAGATAGACCTCTTTCCTCAAAATTTGTTGCTTTACATACACCAAACCTAGCTGGAAAAAAATAGCATGTTTGTCTGGATTGTGTTTATACAAAAAAAGTTTAGAATAGCTTAATGGATGCTAACAAGTCACTCTGATTCAGTGCTGGCGAAGGCAGAGCAGGATCCTTACTTGCTTAGCATATGGGGCTCAGATTCAATTCCCAACACCAAGAAAAAGAAGAAAAGTCCAGAATGTTAACAAAAAGGAAAAACATGTAATTACTTCATTAGTGGCTAAGAAAAAAACTTTTGAAAAATTAGCATCCACTCCTTAATAAAAACCTTAAGCAAACTAGGAGTCAAGAGAAACCACTGAAACATAATAGGGCCCAGAGCATAGCAAGCCACCCACTAACTGACAGTCAGAGGTGCTGCAGCAGTTACTTCTGTCACAGGCGCTTCATACACCTAGGTTATGTGACGGATAGAGATGGCATCTTTGTTCCAGATGAAACCGAACTAGTAAACCTAAGGTGTGTGTTTGCGAATGAAATGAAATGGCCCAGAAAGGTGGTAAAGTCTGCAGTCTCTGGGCACAGAGGGGTTAATAATCTGTCTACTTTGCAGCAGATGGTGAAGGATCTAGCTTACACATATGATCAGCATATTTTCTAGTGTGTGTTGAGTTGTTTCATTTGTCACCTGCACAACGGTGAGAGAATGCATACTAAAAACTTCTGGGAAAGATGACACTTGTAGGTACATGGAGGGAAGAAAGGGCCAGCTGCAGCCTCTGGGGAATTGTCATGTCCACTTCGCTGGACTGGCGGACCTCTGCTTAAATCTGGTGCCTTGGCGGCAGATGTGTTCCGTCCTCGTCCTCCTGCCCTAATCAGAAACTATGTGTGTATCACTAGAAAGCAACAGAGGAGTCTGAGGAATTCCCATAGAACATGCATGGTCCATACCTGAATGAGCAGGAAGGTAAGGATTAGACCTTACAGCAAAGAGGAGCTCCAGCCATCTTGTCTGAATGACGTGAGAGGCTTCCACAGGCTTGGAGACTGCAGGTGTTCACACAGGTGGCAGTTCAAATTCTTTCAATTTCCCCATTCATGTTGGGGTGTTGGGACCACCCCACGGACAGGTGACTACTTTGGTCTTTTCCCTGGGAGAGAGGATGAAGCAGGGCCTGAAAATCGAAGGGCCACCTTGTGGTTGCATGTTCTGAGTRGGGCCCTTACCACAATCTGCAGCTGCATGAAGGTGGTGGTGCCACACCCTTCTCGCCCTACCCAGATTCTCTGCTGAAGGTGAGCAGGTTTGAGGATGCTGACATTTGGAAGTGTCCTGCGGAAGGGCACGTCATTCTACTGATTGTCTCTCCACATCATGCCTCCCACCCAGATTACCGCCCCACTGTTAATATAAAGGAGAGTCAGGGGTCGTGGAGTGTTGCACTCACAGCAGCCAGGGGGCCAGTGCACTCACAGCAGCCAGGGGGCCAGTGATAGAGGAGGAACCAGGCKGATCAAATGGCACAAAAGACAAGAAAAGTAAAATGCAAATAAGCCAGAAGTCTGATCACTATAAAGAGGCAGAGTGCTCTGTAGGAGTGGGGAACAGGAAGGAGCTTGTGGGCCTTCTACAGCTACTTGGAAGAAACTCCACACGCTGAGTTTGAGGTGTGCTAAGTCAAGAGAATATCATATTTTAAATTTCTCTACACTTTTTTTTTTTTTTTTTTTTTTTTGCGCTGCTGTTGTTAAGCTAATGAGACGGTATCTTCACTTTACCAGGTTTCACTCCCTGGCCTTGAACTCATGGTCCTCCTGCTTCCTCTAATGCTGGTATTAGAGGCACATGCCACCACGTCTGACTGAATTTATCTAAAAATATTAATGAATACCTTCTACTCCTTTTGACTGGAAATTTACTGTAACAAAATTAGATTAAGTCTGCATTAGTTACTTTTGTATTGCTCTGAATAAACATCATTATCAAAGCAGCTTATAGAAGAAAAACTTTGGCTTAAGTTTCCAGAGGGATGAGAGTCATGACGGCAAAGGGGAGGAATGGTGGTTGGAGCAGAAAGCAGGCAGAGTGCAGGCATGATGGTTGGAACAGAAAGCGGAGCATTTATATCTTGACACACTTGGCAAACCACGCAGAGGGAGCAGAGTGGAAATGGGGAGAATCTTTAGACTCTGAAGTCCTGTCCCAAGTTACATATTTCTGCCAGCAAGGCCACAYCTAAGTCCCCAAACATCACCACCAACTGGAGACTAAATCCACTCAAATTCAAACCACCACAGACAAAAACAGCCATTAAGTCCGAGGCCTTTATTTGGGGAAGAGGTCTTTGTTTCTTGTTGGCTTCTTATGAGCTGATGCACTTATGCCTGATGGGAAAGTTTGGAACCTGAGTTTGACATTCCGGGCAGGCTTTACTGAATGGGTAGTATTTAAATGTCTCTTGAGGTTTTGTTTTGAGAAGAGCTTCAGGAAGCTCAGTCTGGCTTTGAACACACTATGTGCCTGGGGGTGGCCTTGAACTCTTGCCTTCACCCTCTAAATGCTGAGGTGCAGATCCCAGCAAGCGTCTCAAAATGTGTATGTTGAAGAGTCACCCTATTACTGTGTGCACACATGCAGTGTGTGAGTGTGCGTAACATGATGTGTGTTTGTGAGTGTGGGGATCAGAGGAGCTTGGTGACTTTGTTTCTCTCTTTCCTTCCACCTTTCTGTAGGTTGCAGGGATGGAGCTCAGGTTGTCAGACTTGCACTGCTGGGTGGCGGGCTCTTATATTAAGTGCTCAATGAGAACCCTCAAGTAGTGGTGTATATAGACAGCTAAGAGATGCTAAAACATGTCACAAGCAACACTGGCGATTAAATAGCTAGCCATGCAGAAGCTTCCTGTGACAGCCCACCAGCTTCCAGATTGTTTCTGGCACTGAGAATCTATCCAGGGGGTGAGAAAAGGGCCCTTTCATTGTGATCTCACTTGCAAGTGTGTACTNAGAGTGGGGCTTCCTTTGCATGCCTCCTTTGACTGCTGAGGAATCTTACTGCTGGGCACTCACCTTTAATCTCTGAAAACCAAAATAAATAAAAAGAACCCTGCATTCTTTCAGCCCTCTTCCACTTATGTTCTTTATGCAAGGCGTGGGGCTGTTTGGATTTGATTGCCATACCTGATTGATACTGATACCCTGAATTGAAATCAGGGTACTCATAGGTGGGGGTGGGGCGTGTTAGGTCCAGCCCGTGGACCAGCCTCTTTGGTTGGTTGGTGGTTCTGTCTCTGAAAGCCCCCAAGGGTCCGGGTTAGTTGACTCTGTTGGCCTTCTTGTGGAGTTCCTGTCCCCTCCAGATCTCTCAAGCCTACCCCTAACTCTTCCATAAGACTCCCTGAGCCTCCTCCAATGTTTGGCTGTGGGCCTCTGCATCTGTTTTGGTCAGCTGCTGGGTGGAACCTCTCAGAGGACAGCTATGCTAGCTCTTGTTTGCAGTGTCATTAATAGTGCCAGGGACTGGGTCTTGCCCATGGGTTGGCTCTCAAGGGTGCTCGTCATTGGTTAGCTGTTCCCTCTGTGCTTTCTTAAAGCATGCAGCCCCTGGTGGCGTTGATGGCAGCATAGCTTCAGCTTTTCTCTTGTTTTCCCAGCTCCAAACTGATTGATGTATGTTTTGATCAAGTAAAGTGAGAATAATTATTGGAATCTGTATCTGTTGCCTGCTAAGACGATCTGGCTTTCTGTTGTATTTTGGTGATGGGAATGCTTTGAACTTTTTTAGTTCTAAACCTTTCAAGGAGTGATAAATCAGGCTGGATTGATGGCTCAGTGGTTAAGAGCAGTGACTGTTCTTTCAGAGGTCCTGAGTTCAATTCCCAGCACCTACATGGTGGCTCACAACCATCTGTAATGTGATCCAACGTCCTCTTCTGATGTGTCTGAAGAGAGGGACAGTGTAATCACATGCATAAAATAATTTTTTTTTTTAAAAAAAAGTGGTAAATCTAGTTCATGGGGTCCTTCACGTCAGTTAGCAGAGCACAGTTGTTTTGCCGATGATTCGTTGTCCTTTGCTTTCATTCATGGTAAACAGTGGCTTTTGCTAATGTTACCTGAAGTATTTTTATACCCCCTCTCCTCTTGGACTCCCACATTTGCCATTGCCCTGATTAGACAAGTGTTTACCACAATTGCAAAGCATCTCCACTGAGTTTTCCATGGGTTCTAACTGGCATTTAGACTTGGGTGTATTGGACTGGAGAGTTGAATTGTCATTGCTTGTCATGAGGCACCTCATCTGTGAAGAGTCAACTCTGTGTAGTGTTTGCAACTTCTCCATTATGTGTCTGTGACATATTCACTGCATGTCCTCAATCTAATCCCAGTGACGACYGACTTCTCTAAGGTCCGTGTAATTCAAGGGACTGTTCTCAAGTATTTTATACTTATCGGCTCATTTTTGGAGATTTATTTTCATGTATGTGTCTTTCATGTTTGTCTGTGCGCACGTGCTCAGGGAAGCCACAGGTCACCAGATCCCCTGGAGCTGGAGTTAGAGGCAGTTTGAGCCACTGGTGCAGATGCTGGCACCTGAACTCAGGTACTCCATGTGCCCTTCACCGTGGGGCATCTCGCCACCCAGTTGGCTTTTTTATAGAGGCTGTACCCTCATGTTTCCATGCCTCATGCTGTGCTCCGTCAACCTGTGCATCGTGTCCATGTGCAGCCGGCACACTGTTGTATGAAATAAGCCAAAGAATCTGCTAGGACGCCTCCTTGGCGTTTGAGTGTCACAGCGTCACCTTGCACACATGGTGCTTTCTGTGTCGTAGCTGAATAGGGACTCAAACYGTTCAGTAACTGCTCTCCCAGTTTCTGTAGCTGAGCTGCACCCCAGGCCTGGTCGCTGTCTCTCCCCATTCGTCATATGTCTGTTGCAGCTGTCTTCTGTTCCCTGAAGTCTCTTCTTCAAATATTAGAATAAGGGTAATTTAGAAGAACTAAAGTTWAAATGTGCTTATTGGAGTTCTCTAGGCAGGATACCCAGCATTCCTTTGTGGGAGGTAAGCTGCAAGAAAGATGCCAGTGGGTGTTGCCAAGTGATAGCCAACAGCTGGGCCTGACAGTGGGTGCTGGACACTGGACCTTCCTGTCTCCTCGCAACTTCCCACAGGCTCCTCCCCCACCCCTAATGCGCACACATTGGGGGGTGGGGGCGCTGTTCCCTTTAGAAGGAGACCTGAGCATTCACTGGTTCTCCAGATACAATGGCTCTAATCGCCTCTTTCTTACCCCATTTAATTAAGCCTCCACTCTGCAGTTTTTAGAGCTAATTTGTAATCTCTGTGTGTTCCTTTGCAGTGCATGTAGAAGCCATGTGACTATACGGCATTGATCAGGATGCTATATGTTTGGGAGTTGTCAGTTCCTTTGTCTGTCTATTGTCTGTCTTTTCTCTGTGTTTCTAAAGAGCTTTGTATGCCTTCTGCCTGTGTGTGTAATCTTA